>JASAMX010012878.1:0-10754 GCA_030248175.1 Microlaimidae sp. YZB2_3
GCCATTGGGACATAAAAAACATTTTAAA
Organism: Microlaimidae sp. YZB2_3; assembly: GCA_030248175.1. Classification (NCBI taxonomy): domain Eukaryota; kingdom Metazoa; phylum Nematoda; class Chromadorea; order Desmodorida; family Microlaimidae; species Microlaimidae sp. YZB2_3. Next base: position 29 of record JASAMX010012878.1, read on the forward strand.
CCTTTTTTGTCCTTTAATTTTTACAGCAAATGCACATGTAATAAATAAATAAGGCAACAGATATACATTGAAATGATAAAGGTACGGGGTCTTTAGAGCCTCAAACAGGGAACTTGGAGCCATTGAAAATTTTTGGGAACTTGGAGCCACGAGCAATGGAAACTTAGAGCCTTTAAGAAAAAATAATTTCGGGTTAGATTTAGGCTTCGCTTAGGCTTAGGTAAACGTTTTAACGATTTTTACTTTTGGCTCCAAGTTCCCATCTTTAGGCTCCATGTTCCCCAGTTAGGGCTCCAAGTTCCTTATTTTTTCTCCAAGTTCAAGCTCCAAGTTCCCAAGCCTCCATCGACCCCAAATCATGATAAAAATTTCAGTTTGTTATAGTTTTTTTGGTGTTGTTGTGTTAAACAAATAAAAGTTTTTGTCAAAACAAAAAAATTACTAATTACGGTCACAAAAAATGTTGCCAGAAAATGGTAAAAAACTTAATTTATCTGTGTTACGTAACCCATTATTCAATAAATTATAAAGTTTTTATTTATTTAATTATTGATATTTTTTAATATTTATTGTATCGTTTAAAGCTTAAGTGTATACTAAAGACTCTTTTATCAGAAAACAACTAAAATAAAGTCTTCAAACCGGTGATCTTAAAAATCGTTCACGCCAGGATTTTAAGAATCTTTAAAATGTCATATAATATTCATGATTTTGTAATATGTTTTACTCTGTGGGAATGGTTATGGGAGAAGCTGTGTAGCCAACTTGGGATAAAATTGATCTCCAATGAATGAGAAATCTCCATTTTTTCCTAAACGCTAGTTGGCTAAAAGTGATTCTATAACGTTATAACTTTGTGAAAACATTTAAGAATGAAAAACTTATGTTTAAATAGGAGGGTTTGTACCATCGTGTTATCCACAAAAACAATAGTCAGCGTAAGTATAGTAAAATATCTGTGAAAAATTCATGAATCTCACAAAATAAATATGCATGCGGTAAGCTCTAATTTACATGACAATGGGTTGTGCACAGCTGCTTAAACGTTTAATAATATCAATAGTACATACAGTATTTTTTCGGGGTTTTCCAAATAAAAAAATTAATGGAAGTCAACAGTTGTGAACGAGCATTCTAGATCTCAATTTCACTTACAAGAGATTTAAGGATTGCAAAACGCACTTTGCCAGCAAACAAAACATCGAGAGTTAATTGTGTACACGTATTTGACAACGTACCTTCTAGTAAAAAAAGAGAGGATTTTATAATTGTCATTTAATTTTATAATTTTATATTGCCAGGCGCTCAGGCCTGTAAGTTGACAGGGTATATTTTTCTTCTTTGTTTGTAGTTCGGTTCTTTGTATAGAATGTAGACACAGTTATAAATAAACTGTTTATTAATAAATGCAAAAACAATATAGTAGAAACCGAACAGCAGGTACATTTATTTCTAAATTCCAAGGTAAGGTATGCGGTCGGTAATGGACCGTGCTGCCAATAAATAATATAAACAAAGCAGCTGAATAGTAATCGAAAGTAAGTAAAATGATATAGTAAAAAATAACGGTTATAATTCGATAATAACATTTTCACAGTAATGATTTCGGTGGTTTATATATTATTAAATCACTTCGCCAGAAACTTCCAGAAAGTTCCAAGCCAATAAGAAGTAGGCGAGGGACATGACGTTTACGATTTTAGCGCCGCCATAAAATAGAACAATCAAGAAGTTTCTGGATTAAATATATAAAAAAGGTGCCAAATCACGCTTTGATAACGTAATCACGTCATAATCGAAAATTCCAGAGTCGATGACGTTGCAAAATGTCTCATCTCAGCACCAGTCCAGTTTAGCACTAGTTAATTTCAAGCTAGTTACAATTATTCTGTAAATATTTCATGGCTTTATGTGGTAAAGTCTATGACACTCCCAGCGCAAGAGAGGAGTCCAACATATACACTGGATTTAGCATGTTCTTCAGGCTTTCTGTGTATTTCCATTGTAGATGGAAGTTGCTTAGTAGTTCCCTCGATATTTTGTTTTCTTGCGGCACAAATAAAGTATCTTAATGTAGAATTGACCAAAACCAATCCAGAAGGTAGTTTTATATGGTCTCCAGTTATAAAATCGTAGTAATTCTCACATTCTATCAGAATATCGACTGTGATATTTTCCTTTTCATAATCAGGTGGTAGAGAAGCCGCCGTGTATTTTCCTACATTGATAGTATTTTAGAGTGTGGCATCAACCTTAAATTGTGCAAGAGGTTTTCTGCTGATTTCCTTAGATATTTCTTGGACAGTGTTCAGCTTAATTGTGGTATAATTCCCATCAATTTTTCTAATTTGTAGATAAACGATTTTTGATTTAAATGGCTAAAGTTTGTTGGTTCCAAATCCGTTTGTCGATAACAACTCTGTGCTCTGGGGCTTAAGCTGCATTTTTCTGGAAAAATCTTTGGTAATAAAGCTTCTTTGACATGCTACATCAAGCAAAATGCCAGCTTTCCCTTAAAAATTTTGATCCCTTGATTTTACAGGAACAGTCCCAATTTGTAAATAATCTTGTTGATATTTGCAGTTATCAGTGCTGCGATTTTGACCCACATTTCTGTTTATATAATTTACAGAAATTTTGGAATTCCGCTGATGATTTTTATACATCTGGGGCCTATTTCATAAAGACGTTTGTAAATTTTCATTTTACAAATATCCGCATATTTTTTGCAAATTACATGATAGAGATACATGACATGCATAATACATGACAGAAATACGTGATATCACACGACGAATATTCATCGGACAGCGGAGATGAAATGACGTGACTGCGACCAATCAGTGCAGAGCAGTGCGCGGGGATGCTCCCCCTAGATTACGAGTTGAAAAACCTTTATCGTGTATTTTACAAAAAATAGGCGGAGATTTGTAGAATGAGAATTTACAAAGGTTTTTATGAAACAGGCCCCTGGTAGCAAAAAGCGGTATTGTGCTTTTCTTTGCAATAGAAGCAAATATCTTTCTTGTGACGTTTTGATGCCCAGTGGCCTTTTCTTAAACATCGTAGGCAGTATCTCAGTGCTTTAATTTTGTTTGCACAAGCTGATTTGTCTGAGTATCTTTTACACTGGTTAGATTTGTGAAAACCAGTACAAAAAGCGCAATTTAATTCGTATTTCCTTTTGCTTGCAGTAAGTAGCGCTGAGATAGGTTCAGCTTCTTCTCTGTTTTCTAATTTTTCTGTAGTTGCTTTCTGTTTTTTGTAGTATTCTCCATTTGAAGTAATTTGCCTTCCCATTATTTGCTCATTTTCTCGGCGCTCTTGGAAAAATTTTTCCAGGGCTGATCTTAAAGTTCCAGAGGTCCAATCCTTGCCAGATTTATGAGTTTTAATTTTATATTTCCCACGTAAGTAGGAAATTTTGACAAAATCATTTCTATGACCATTTCTTCCCATCCACCGCCTAGAAATTCCAATTGACGGAAACGAGTTTCCATTGCTTCTTGGACATGGTAAACTTCAGAAAACGGCTTTCCAGCTGGCTGTAGTTGCCTAATTTCCTTGCATATCGCGCACTTAATGGCAGCTTCATTGCCAAACTGTGACTTTAAACGGTCTTTTGCCACATTGTAGTTTTCTTAGTGACAGCTATTCCGTGTATGCATTTCTTAGCTTCTGCATGTAAGCACTCCTTTTAAATAGGAGAATTTGGTCCTGTCCGTAAAATTCTGGGCGTCAACTTGTGATTCAAAAACGTCCCAGAATTCTTTCGATTTTAGAATGACGCCACCGAAATGTTGCAAATTCAGTTTAGGTAATTGCACCAGCGGTTTTGAATTTTCAACTGCCGGTTGAATAGCTGTTGAGATGGCTTTTTCCAGGAAATTATGTTGAGCTTTAAGTTTCATGCCATTGAGCCACCAGGACCGAGCTGACCTTTGGGTAGCACCCAACGGGCCTACGGGTACCATCTGGTTGCTGGATCTTTTCTTTCATAGAAATGAGTCCAGCTTGGCATGGCTAGAAAAAGGTTGTTGTACGTCGGCCACAAATGGCAGTTTTCCATCTAGCAAACCAGTGGACAAATACAGCTCTATTTTGTGTGGAGTTTGTACCACTGGACTTGCAGGAACACTTATGCTGCCCATGTACGACGTTAAATAGTAAGATCAATATCAGCGACATAAAAAATCCTTTAGACGAAGACCTCGGAATGAGTGAACACTGCATCCAATGAACACTCTAGCGGTAAAGGTTGCCAACATCGTTATTACTGTTGGACAAAGAGTCTTGACCATGGGGGTGAAAATTTTTCGCCCCTCCTGGCTTGTCTTAGCCCCTGCCCTTTGCATAATCTGCATAGGGAAGATAAGTTTCAGGTAATGCAACAACAACAACAACAGCTTTAAGTTTCCCAATCTCACTTCTTGAAGATATAACAAATAGTCTGAGGTGACTTTGTATTTATCATCCTGCTTTCCTTCTTCTTCAATAGGCTAAATTTTTTCTTGGTTTTCTTCAAGTTTTGGTATTAAACCTTCCATTAAAAGGAACAAAGACTTAAGTTCTCTGGTATCAATTTGAAGTCCTTGTTCCAAAAGAGTTTCAGCAGTCTTGCCATGCTTTGTAGCTTGACCGCGAAGTATTCTTCTTTGTAATTTTAGCTGTTTTAATTCAGCCATTATTCAAATTTTCCCCGGGCGTATGTTTAGACAGAAAAGATGTGGACTAGGCTGAGATGGACATTATGTGGACTATAGGAAATTTGCGTTTGGTTTGGGCAGCTGCTCACTAAATAAAAATTTCTACCATATGATAATGGTTTGTTTATACATTGATCTAATCACACAGCATTGTTGCATGTTTTTTAGTTTGATTAAATGTCAATTTAAAAAAATCATACTTACAGCAATCTTTGAAAAGCGCGAAATCGCCACTTTTTCAAATAGAAGGTTATATTTGTATGTGTAAAAAACAACTATAAATTTGAAAAAGTGGCGATTCCGCGCTTGTCAAAGATTGCTCTAAGTATGATTTTTTAAATTGACATTTCATCAAACTAAAAAACATGCAACAATGCTGTGTGGTTAGATCAATGTATAAACAAATCATTATCATATGGTAGAAATTTTTATTTAGTGAGCAGCTGCCCAAACCAAATGCAAATTTCCTATAGTCCACATAATGTCTATCTCAGCCTAGTCCACATCTTTTCTGTCTAAACATACGCCCGGGGAAAAATCGCCCCTTTTTCCTGCTCTATTTTTAGAGCATTTTTCAAGGCTAGTCTACCACTTTTTTGAATTAAATTAAAAAATAGCCTAATAAACTATAGTTTTAGCTGCGCAATGACATGTGTTTCTAATCATTCCGTTACCAAGATATACTTTTTTAAATAAAAAATAATAATAAGAAGAAGATGAATTTAAATTACAAAATTTACCCACGTTGTTTAATTATAGTTAGTGCGGTGCAGTTGCGCTCCAGACAAAGTTTACCTACGTTCTCTAAATATAGTTGGCGCGATGCCGTGCGCCAAATAATAAGAAGATGATGAACATGAATTACAAAATTTACTCACGTTCTCTAAGTATAGTTGGGGCGGTGCCGTGGGTTATATTGCAGTATGGCACCCCGCACCATCGATGATTACCGGCGCGTGGCGCTCCCGCGCTACCGACGCTTATTATTATTTTTTAATAAATAAAACTTTGAATTAATTTTGTCATCAGTAATGCAAGAATTAAAAAAGTACTCTGCCGTTTTCCGCGCGGTTGAAGCAGATGGCCCTGGGAACTGCTTCCGTTTCTGCCACCAATTAAAAGCGGTCTGCTTTTTTGTGCGGTTTCTATAAGGGGATGTTGGTTGTCTGCTCTGTACAATCCTTATTGTTTACAAAAGACTGTTATTGTGCGGTTGGGAGTTTTTATTTGTCTATTTTTTAATTTTTTTATTTTGATCAATAAATCGATAACAAGGACCTAAATGAGAAGATTTCTAAGAAAATTGCGTAATTCCTTCTTCTTTCTAATGAGCCCATGTTTATTTTTGATCAATCAGTAACGAATGAGGAATATCGCTTTTAAGGATGGATCGTTGGAATAATAATAATAAGAAGAAGAAGAAGAAGTTTCTGAATTTCAAAATTTACCCACGTTCTCTAATAATGGTTGGCGCTCCCGCGCCACCCATGATAAAAATAACCGTTTATTAATAAATGCAAAAACAATGTAGTAAAAACCGAACAGCCACCGTACATTTATTTCTACTAAAGACGAATTCGATCAGGGTGAAAACAGCAGGGTAGTAAAGTAACCACTCGTTCTTCGAGAAAATATCACGTGTAGAAAAACACCTGACGCAACTTAATAATAATTGGTTACATCATCCCTGCCAACTTTTTAAAATTATTTTTTATTCTCGCGCGTTTATTCTTTTTTTCTTCCTGACGGTGAGCGGTTACGCCCTTAATTTCAGTCTGAATGATTTTAACTATAATATACTATTAAATTACTTCACCAGAAACTTCCAGAAAGTTCCAAACCAATAAGAAGTAGGCGACGACGTGACGTTCACGATTTTAGCGCCGCCATAAAATGGAACAATCAAGAAGTTTCTGGATCAAATATATATAAAAGGTGCCAAATCACGCTTTGATAACGTAATCACGTCATAATCGAAATTCCGGAGTCGATGACGTCGAAAAGTGTCTCATCTCAACACCACTCCAATTTAGCTCTAGTTAATTTCAGCACTAGTTAGAATTATCCTGTAAATAACTGATGGTTTTACGTGGTAAAGTCCATGACACCTACTTCCGGCGAATGGATGAATCCTACGTAAGAAATATTTTGCCTAAGCATGGTTGGCACGCAGTTATTATTGGTCTTTTTTATGACTATAATAGTACGTTCAGAAGTTTTTGCGCGGTTTTCCAACAAAAAATTAAAGTGTTTAAACAGTTGCGAACGCATTTTTCAACCAAACCGTATGCAAATTATGTCTTACGTGGGATTCATTCATTACACCACCGAGAGCCGATTTACTTGAGGAATGTTAACTACCTTCTAAGTTATCCGGTTGTTAAAAATTTTGTTATTGCTAGAATTAGCGTTTTCTTGGAAAATTGTACAGATTTGCGAGTGAATGGCAAAACTGATATTTTAACAATTTGGTTGATGCTTATTATAAAACAAGCAAATGTATTTATAATGTATTAATTTTGTCGAGGTTATGGCGCAGTGACAGAACGCAAGTTTTCAATACTGAAGGTCCTTGGATCGAGTCCCGACTGAGACAAGCTATATTGTGATAATGTTAATATTTGTTAATCTTGTTATGTAATATTTAGTTGCGCAGTCAGTGCTGAGTAACATCGGCCTTGTGTATCCTGTTTTATGCGAAATAAATAAACTTTTTAAATTGACTATTTAAATAATAGCCTGTTTTATTCCTAATAATTTATTATTTTTTTGTAGGTTCAGCGTTGAAAATCATTTATTTTGATTGACTGCAACAAAAAAAATTTAAATTATAACATTGTTATAAATATATTGGGAAATTTTCACAAATTTTAGCAACGGAGCAACTTAGCAAGTAGTTAACATATTATCTGTGGATCGGCTGCTAATGAAGATGATAAACATTAAAGAGTAAATAAGGATATTAGACATCCATTTCTCTTGAAGATATGGTCCCATTAAAGCTGGAATGAGTCAAACTTAGTATAAACTTGAGATTGTAACGCAGTGGCCGAACATTTCTCTTGCAAAAAAAGAGTTCCGAGAGCAAGTTTTAACCCTGTTTTACAGTGATACCATTTATCGTTTAATTTTTTTGTGTAGCATTTCGTTGCGCAGTCAGCGCTTGGTTTGCCTTGCGTACTCCGCTAAAATCTAACTAAACAAAGTGCATGAATTAGCGATGGTATTCATAAAACTTTTGGACCCGGTACACTTCGAACTGGGACCGTTTTTTACGCAAACCGGTTTCTGATTTTCCGTTCAAGTTCAGTTTGGTCACCGGAAAGGTGGAGTGGGTTCCTTTTTTACCTTTTTTTGGACTCAGTCCACTTTTTCGGTGACCTTTCCAATGACCAAACTGGACTTTTCGGACAAAATTAGAGACCGGTTTACACAAATAACGGTCACAGATCGAAGCGGACCAGATCCAAAAGTTTTATGAATATTACCGTAACACTTGTTCTATTACAACATTTTATATGAAACTGTCAGCTACAGCGTAATCACCACGAGTCAAAGTCATATCCATTTTATAAATCAATTTTAGTTTTTTTACTGTTATTATTTCTTTATATCTATTTAGAAATGACAGATGAAAACCACGACCAAATGCAAAGCTTAAAAATCAAAGTTGATAGCTTCAGCAAGGACTACAATGAATTGAAGACTGCACTCGGTAAACATCAATATCAAATTCCTTGTTTTTTTTGTTTTTGATTATTAAAATCCGCGTTTTATAAATTATTTTACAAATTTAATCATTTAAAACTATATAAAACATGAATGACGCGTTAAATTTTGTTTTAACAACCTAATATCTATACCCATTTTTTGATTTCGAGATTGACAGTTTTTTTAAGAACTGCCAAACTTGTAAAAATGCAAAAACTCATCTTTATATATTGCAGTTTTAATTATAAAATAATCATTTTTAATCAGTTAACATTTTTAACAGTTAACATTAACAGTTAATATTAACATTTTTTACAATGGTTCGTTACGAAAACAAATTTATGGCACTACCGAACTACCGAAGACACTTGTATTTTAGGAAGTGCGTTTGGTTTTTTCTTCAACTTAGTTCAGGGCTTTGCCATGTTGTTTCAGTTTGAAAACAATGAAAAATTAAGCGGAGGTACAATATGACAAATTTTGTGATTATAAGCTGAAATTTTTTCCACTCAAAATTTAAAAAAAATGCTTATTATATTTTGGAAAGATAAAGTTTGAAATCAAGCTCTTTAAGAAAAAAACTAAGATATAAAAAAATTTTTAAATATTCACTTAATGCTGAAAAGAACCACTATTTAATATTTTACCTCTTTTTTTATACGACACCATACTATTGTATTAAACTTGTATAAAATCTACTAACGGTGGGTTAATAGTTTTTTTATTCTTATACCTTTTTCTGTGACTCATAAGAGTGCAGAGGGAGAACTGGAAAAGTTCCGTATGTTCAAAGAAATTTGGAAGAATTAAATATCTCAATATTCAAAAAATTTCTGCTAAAATTTTTAGAAATGTCGCATATATTCCCAATGTCTGTTTTTAATAACACGCTAAAATACCACCCTGTTAAATATTGCCTTATGTTGTCTGGTCCTCAGATTTTTTTCAGACTTCTGTTATTTTTAGCACAAACGACCAATGGAAATCAAGCAACAGCAACAAGTCAATTCCAAACCACAACTAACCCTATACGTAAGCTGTATTATTAATATAATATTTTACTAAATTTGGTAAAACGGATGAAATAGATTTGTAAATATGCTGAATAATTTTTCCGTCTGGTTAAAACTGCTTTCCAGTCGAACTATTCGATGGAGGGAGATTTACAGTTTACAATGCAAATTTATTTTCATTCAAAAAGGTATCTTTTTGAATGAAATTCATGAACGGCAACTTCATGAAATCTTAAACTGAAAAATTTTAAATTTAAATTCATGAAATAACAGCAATAAACAATTGTCACATTTCCTTAGAAAAAGACAGTGTTACCGCTTATTTCAACTTTACAAACTCCGTGTCGAGAGCTTGTGGCGTGGCGTCACCATAACAGGTGTGTAGGTGTGTAGCGTGCGCGTGGCCTACTATCCTAACGGCACCCAATGACACCGTGAATATTACCCGGGCCGACCTTCCAATTACCCAGATTTTTATTATGGGTGGCCCGGGAGCGCCACGAGGCGATTTAGCCCCGCTGCGCCGCGCCAACCATAATTAGAGAACGTGGGTAAATTTTGAAATTCATGTTTATCTCCTTCTTTTTCTTCTTCTTCTTCTTCTTCTTATTATTATTATTATTCCAACGCTCCATCCTTAAAAGCGATATTCCTCATTCGTTACTGATTGATCAAAAATAAACATGGGCTCATTAGAAAGAAGAAGGAATTACACAACTTTCTAAGGGAGCACTTTTTTCATTTAGGTCCTTGTTATCGATTTATTGATCAAAATAAAAAATTTGAAAAATAGACAAATAAAAACTCCCAACCGCACAATAACAGCCTTTTGGCAACAATAAGGATTGTACAGAGCAAACAACGAGCAGCCCTTCATAGAAACCGCACAAAAAAAGCAGATGGCGGTGCTCGGTTTTAGTTGGTGGCGGAAACCGAACCAGTTCCCAGCGCCATCTACTTCAACCGCGCGGAAAACGGCGAAAACAATAAAGTATTTTTTTTAATTCTAGCATTACTGATGACAAAATTAATTCAAAGTTTTATTAAAAAAATAATAATAAGCATCGGTGGCGCGGGAACGCCACGCGGCGGTTTAACCCACAGCAGCGTGCACACTATAATTAGAGAACGTTGAGAAATTTGTTTGTAATTAATGTTTGGGAAATTTTTCGTAATTTATGTTCATCTTCTTCTATTTATTATTATAATTCTAACGCTCATTATCTTAATAAAATCAATATTCTTTCATCGTTCACGCGCCGATTTAACACTGCATTACTACACGGAAAAATGAAA
>JASAMX010012881.1:0-35524 GCA_030248175.1 Microlaimidae sp. YZB2_3
ATGTAAATTTCCTAATGCTCAGGTTAAGTTTAAAATGAAAATATAGATTTTCAATTTAAGTAAACTCTAATTTATCTCCAAATTTTTGTTGAAACGTTTTTAGTTACGATGGTAAAAAAGCGACACTAAAAATTAGAGACGCTCAGAACTGACGACGCAGGTATTTACAGCTGCAGAATATCCAATGAAATGGGATCCAAAGAAGCAACTGCTTCACTGCAAGTGGAGGAAGATCCAGAAAAATCAAAGGTCAACTCCAATTGTTGTAATTCACTACAAAATTGATTTTACTTTTTTTTGTAAGAAATATATTTAACCATTTTTTATGGTATATATTTTCTAGTTATGTTTTTTATTCAAGGTGTTTTCCTTCGTTTTAGAAGTGAACAAAGAATGATTTCGTAACGTCCAGATATATCAGCCAAATAAATCAAGTTTTTGAAAGAAAAAATGCAACACAATTTCGCTATTTTTAGCTTTTTTGACTGAAATATAAGCGATACAGGACTTGAACCTGTAATCTCCAGCCTCATTACCTCAGTGACTGATGTGCTGCGTTACACCATCGCTTGACAGTGTTACATTACAACTCGTATTTATAAGGCGTAATATTTCTGAAACATTAACACAACGGGAGTTGTGACAATTTATTTATTCCGCATATAAGTTTAGGTAGCTCCGGAATTCCAACAGAAAATAGCCGATGCGGAATGCAGTGAAGGTAATTTATATTTTCAGGCGCACCAGGCGCACAAAAATATTCAGGCGCGTTAGGAACAAGCTTAAGCTTACGCGTTCCTAAGCCTAAGCGAAGCCTAAAAACAATCTAAACTTTCTCTGCACAGCTATTTGATAAAGTTTAGGTTGTTTTTTAGATTTTGCTTAGGCTTAGGAACGCGTAGACTCATGCATGTTCCTGACGTGCCTGACGCGCCTGACGTTCCTGTGCGCCTGAAAATATAAATTACCGCAATGAAGGGGAAAATGTACGTTTCAAAGCGGTCGTAACTGGCGATCCAGCACCGGATGTAAACTGGTATATCAACGGTCAGCTGCTTACTCCTTCCGAAAAAGTCAAAATGATATCTGAAGACGGAATCTGTATGCTCTCTATTAAAGACGTTACCACTCACTTCGATGGGGAAGTCATGTGTCGTGCTGTAAATCGTCTAGGCGAAGCAACATGCACTTCAATACTTAAAGTAATTTTTAAATTTAAATTTAAAATCTGACTATTAATATTTTTAATCTTACTACATTGTTAATATCAAATTATTTAAACCGAAGATTTGTTAATATCAAATTATTAGATTATTAATATCAAATTATTATGTATCTAAAACATACCTTTTTTGCCCTTTTATATTATAAATAATGTGATAAAACGTTGAAAATTTAGTTACTAACTTAAGTTTGTACAAAAATGACGTGGACTAAAAAATTTATTTAAGCGGGCATTTTTCACTAAGAAAAGGTTGATTGAGAAGATAATGTATTAATATATAGTTAATTTTGACCTCTTGGCAGCATTAAAAATTTTGTATATATTGACCTATGGTTTGCAAGATATGCTCATCTGAAATTTTTTTAGTTCGCATCATTTTGTACAGAATTTAATTTTTTTTACGTGGCATCGGTCCATATATTTTAAAAAATAATTTTTATCCTCATTATTAATAATAAATAAAAATAAAATTACTTAAAAAGTTAATAAAACTTTGTTTCTTGCAGGTAAATGCCAAACAAACGCCGCCTGACTTTGAAAAAGAACTTCAGCCTCAAAATATTAAGGTAGGAGATACTGCATTATTTGAAGCTTGGGTTGTGGCAGAACCAGAGGCGTCTATTTCATGGTATCTTGACAATAAACTACTAGAACAAGGGAAAAACGGTGTAATTCTCACTTCCACTGGCGATAGACACAAACTGGAGATAAAATCGACTGAAGTATTTACTGGAAAGGTGACCTGCAAAGCTGAAAATACCAACGGAACCGCGGAATGTATGGCTAGTTTAACTGTATCGGCTGATGTAAAAGCGCCTAAATTCAATAAACAACTTTCACCTGTTTCTGTAGTGGCAGGGGAAACCGCAAAATTTGAAGCCAAGGTTTCAGATACGAATTTCGAAGTTTCTTGGGCATTAAATGGCGAACCTATAGACTCGAGCACTCCTGGAGTTTCCACAACACAAAGTCCTGATGGCAGTGTAAATTTAATAATTAAAAACGTAACGATGGATTACTCCGGAAAAGTATCCTGTAAAATAGAAAACTCAGCTGGAATATCGGAATGCTCTGCAACGCTTAATGTAACGGAGGAAGCACCTGCAGCTTCAGATGTGGAACCGCCAACTTTTATCAAGCAACTCAAACCGGTTTCTGTTACGACTGGTGAAACCGCTCAATTTAGTTGCCAAATTTCCGACTCAAGTGCGACTGTTTCCTGGTCGTTAAATGAGACAGCGGTTGATTCCTCATCTTCGGATGTATCCGTTGAACAGACTCCGGAAGGAGAGTTGCGTTTGATTATCAAAAACTCCAACATAAACCAGAAAGGTAAAGTTCTGTGTAGAATTGAAAATTCTGCCGGATGGTCAGAATCTGTTGCTTCATTAAATGTCATAAAGCCGAAAGTGGAAGCTCCAAATTTTAGTCAAAAACTTACCGGTCAAGCTGTGAATGAAGGTGAGCAGGTGCTTTTTGAAATAGCAACCACTAGTTCCGAGACTAAAGCTCAATGGTTGCTAAACGGCAATATTGTAACAGGGGACGAGGCGGGAATATCCATTTTAAACCCAAGCGAAGGGGTGTATCAGTTAAAGATAGAGTCAGTTTCCGCGGAAAATGCCGGAAAAGTTACTTGTGAGCTGAAAAACGAATCGGGAACTGCAAAATGTACTGCAGAACTAAAGATTAAAACCAAGCAGCAGACAGTAACTGAAGTGGTGGAAAAATCTGAAACTGTTACACAAGAGTCTACGATTGAAATGTCTAAAATTGAAAAGGTCTCCGCTGTAGAAGAATCTATTTCAAAAACAGAAGCCATCAAAGAAGAAGTAGCTAAAGGTGTCCCACCCAGCTTTACCAAAGAAATTCAAGACGTGTTAACCACAGAACACAGTGTCGTAAAGTTTGAAGCTGTGATCACAGGTGATCCATTGCCTTTAGGTGTATGGTATGTTAATGGAAAAAAAGTTGAAGCTGGAGGCGACATCATCATGAGTGCCCATGGAGACGGAGTCAATAAACTGGAAATACCCAAGCCTAAAGTTTCACATAGCGGCGAAGTTATATGCAAAGCTGAAAATGCCTTTGGAAGTGCTGAATCTAAGGCTCAACTTGTAGTCAAACAGCGAGCCCGACTGTCGACAAAACCAGAATTTCAGTCACCGCTGTCGCCCATTAATCTGGTGGAAGGCGACACATTTAGAGCTAAAGTTCTCATTTCAGGAGACGAACCCAAAGTAAAATGGTACATCAACGACAGAATAGTATGCGAAACTGAAGACGTGGAAATGGTAGCCGAAGACGGAGTTTACATTGTAACAATTCAAGGTGAGATTTTTGTAACAAATTTTTTAAGATTCAAGATTCAAGATTCAAGATTTTATTTTCTAGTAATACATTAAGAAAAACACAAACACAAATGTGATTGCAACCCAGTTGAGTTACAAAAACAAGAAGAAAAACACACAAAGTTGCAAGAAGACCTGGCTGATTTTGACTTACTAGAAAAAAATGACTAAAGGCTTTAGAAAATAAAGCTCTTTATTTAGTCATTATAATTTCCATGAGTTAATTCATCAAAGATTTTTTAAATTGGTATAGAGTTTTGGAACTAACTTGATCTTCATTTAGATAATTCCATTTACTTATAACTCTACTAAAAAAACTGTATTTTCTACAATTGACTCTTGAGTGTTGTTTTTTGAGTTTTTTTGAATGTCCTCTGGTTGAATTTGGATTAAGAATAAAATATTTCTCAGGGTTTAAATTTACCAGTTGATTTAAGATTTTATATGTTTCAAACATATCCATCTTTTCTCTTCTTTTCTCTAAAGTTTCCAGATTAAGTGTCTTTTAAGTTACAAGATTTAAAAACTCGTTTGGTAAAATAGCGTTGGATATTTTTAAAGCTATATAGGATATTTAGGTAACATGTCATGTTGGTTATTTCATTTTTATGTAAAAGTATGAGTGAAAATCATGTTAAAAGTTCAAAAATGTCGATTCGCAGCATACAAAATAAATGAAAATACAGGGTTTTTTAAAATATGATTTCGTATTATACATGTTATAGTTTTAACGTTAGAATAACTACAGTTTTACACCGATATTCTTAAAAAAATCCAATAAAAAAGTTTTTATTCTTAAATGGTGAAGAAGTCCCTTGACAAAAAATACAATAAAAAAAACTGAAAAAAACTATTAATTATAAATCATTATTATTATTATTAATTATTAATTATTTAGTTGTTTGACATCTGTAAATTTTTCTCAAGACTTGGTTTCGGTTTTAACCTAGAAGTGTGACGGTTTGGTTTTGGTTTTGTCAATCGCGCTTGCGGTGAGTCCGGAATCATTTTGTGGGTGTGGTTGACATGGTTTTGACTGAACTATTTTCACTTCTGACTATTTCAGTTGTCAAACTCTTTTTATCTTTTATTTTATTTTTATTTTTTATTTTTTTTTGGTTTTAATTATGTAAATGGTACATACAATTTCAAGTGCAGTTTTAACTAGCTTATGTATGTTTCCTGTTATTTTAACAAAATAAAATTCAATTCAATTCAATTCAATTCAATAAATATGATTTTTAAAACTTTCAATAATTTGTCAAACATATCCCTGCTGTTTAAAAATTGAAGAAAAAAAACTGCAAATAACCTCATTTACGCTTACAATTTATACTTCCGTTAATATTTAGGTGCCAGCACTGATATGACGGGGACGTTAAAGTGTGTCGCGTACAATCGTGCTGGAGAAGCGACTTGCACGGCCCCGATCATGGTGGGACCCGCTCCTATACCAGTTGAATTTGAACAATTTCTCGCGGACGCCACCTGCCGTGAGGGCGACACCCTGAAACTAAAGGCGGTTTTACTTGGGGAACCGGAACCGGACGTAACCTGGCACATTAACGGAAAACAGCTGAAAGAAAGTTCCAACATTAAAATACAGTCGGAGAAAGGGACGTACACAGTAGTCATCAAGAATATCACTTGCGATTACAGGTATATATTCTTAAAACAAGCATTGCTATAGTGTTAAGATTCAATTTTACTATGATCCTACTATAAATTATAAGTTGTGCAGTCGAAATTTTAGCTTAACTATTTGGTACCATGAAAAAAAAAGTTAAACGTTAAGACACAAACATAAATCTTAAACATTAAATTACGCAACTAAATGCTTTGCTATAGAGCGAAAAATGGGAAAAATTATTTAAAATTTTTTTAATCTTGTGAATGTCGTTTTACCTGTTGCAATTTCAATTTACATATCGCGATCATAGCTTTAAATATATCTAAAACTAGAATTGTGAACAGTAATGTAATAACAAGATTATTCTGTTCCAGTGAAGAAGTGGTACGCAAGGCTGTCAATGAATGCACTGTCAATGTCACTTTACCTGTTGCAATTTAAATTGAAATATCGCGATCATGGTTTTAAATATATTTAAACCTATAATAGTAAATAGTAATGTAATAACAAGATTATTCTTTTCCAGTGGAGAAGTGGTATGCAAGGCTGTCAATGAATACGGTGAAGCAAACAGTTCAGCGAAACTAACAGTTATTCCCAGAGGCGATCCACCAGATTTCACTGAATGGCTGAGCAATGTTACCGCGAAAGAAGATAGTACAGTTATTCACAAAGTAAACAGTAGTGTTGTAAAAAGTTACTTTTACTTTTACTTAAAGTAATAAAAGTATTGGATTTTGGATTACTTTTACTTTTACTTTTACTCGACTTTTGAAATTTCAATTACTTTTACTTTTACTCTTACTCGACTTTTGGAATTTCAAATACTTTTACTTTTACGCTTACTCGGATTTTCCACGGCAAATACTTAAATTAATTTAAGTAAAATTTAAGTAATTTTAATGGGTAGATTCCGTATGAGCTTGTTGTAAAGTGAATGACTGAAGATAATTTTTTAAGCCGCTAATACGCTAAAACCATTTATTTTGACTAAAAATGTTATTAAAATGACAATTTATACATAAAATAAGCAAAAATCTTTAGAACGCAGCTATGGAGCTCCAATAACTGGTGTTTTTTTTTCGTTTCAAAATTACTTTTATTATACTTTTACTCTTACTTTTACTTAAAAAAATTGGTCTTACTTTTACTTTTACTTTACTTAAATACAATTTTGACAATTACTTTTACTTTTACTTTACTTAAATTAAAAAATCACAAATTACTTTTACTCTTACCTTACTTAAATTAAAATTTTTCGAATTACTTTTACTTTTACTTAAAATAATCCAAATTCAATACTTTTTACAACACTAGTAAACAGCTTAATATAATGTGTATTTGTGTAAGCATAACAGTTTTTGTTTATTTGTCTAAAAAACCAAGCAACAAAACATAAAACAATTTGTAGAACTTTAAACAAAACTTAAAAACTCTACTGTCTTATCTAGTATTCAACTTTTTAAAATTATTTTTTTAAAATTTGATTTCTATTTGTAAAACAAAACCAACAAAATGGGTTTATTTTTAGTGAGTTTTTAATTTGTAAAATTAAAATTCAGTTTTGATACATTAAAATCAGAGAAAAACCTTAGGATAGGTTTACAAATTACACATTTAACTGCATATTTATGTATGTACTAATATAAAACTAAACTTATTTCTTAAAGGTTGTGTTTACTGGTGATCCGAAGCCAGTGTTAACGTGGTACATTAACAATGAAGAAGTTAAAAGCAATGAAAACATTAGTATTGTGACCCAAGGAAACACGTGCACATTAACTATCAAAAAGTTCAGCGGAGAGTTTGTGGGAGAAATTATTTGCAAAGCCGAAAACGATGCTGGAGAAGTTTCCTGTACTGCGCAGATGCACTTTTCAGCGTAATATTATTTGTTATAAACATATATTTATAAACTATTATATTATTTTGTAAATCATATTTTTGCACTAATTTTTAAATTAATTAAAGCTAAAGATAAATTCTATCAGGTTGAAAATAGATGAATGGTAAAGTAACCACTCGTTTTTTAACAACACATCGCAAAAAAAAAACACACCACCAAATAAATAATGTTCTAAACCCCCGAAAACTTTTTTTTTTATTTTTTTTTCTCACTCGTTTTTTTTTTCTTTCTTGCGGGGGGTCCCCCTTCCTTTCCCCCGAGATCTTTGTTTTTTTTTGTTACCTACATAATATTATTAATAAAAATTGAAAATACTAAACGTATTCAAACGTAATCTATTTTTTGTAATAAAGACAATGTCTGGTATTATAGAGCTGAGTTATAGGACTTTTTACATTTTTTTAGAATAGATCTAAGTGAAAAAAGCGAATTAGAAGCCCAAGCCGAAAGCGCCGACGATCTGGACGATGGAGCCACGGATATTCTCAGCATACCCGATGACGAGACACTGGACACGCATGTAGGTGCAATGCACAGATGTACGTTAGAACGTGTATAGACAATGAGTACGCATGTATGTGCCTCATAGCTGAGGAATGACCCAAATCATATATTAGTGTTAAAAAATTTAAGGCTAAAGATAAATTCTATCAGGGTGAAAATAGATGGGTGGTAAAGTAACCACTCGTTTTTTGAGAAAATATCACGTGCAGAGAAACACATGACGCAACTAAATAATAATTAAAGCTAACGTTAGGGAAAAAGGGAACCCAGAAAAAAAAAAAGGAGAAAAAAAAAAAAGGGCCAAAGGCCCCCCCTTAGTTATATAACCGCTCAAAACTATTTTTTTTAAATTTTTCTTGCTCACGGGTTTATTGTTTATTTCTTCCTGGCGGAGAGTGGTTACGCCCTTAATTTCAGCCTGTAAGACTTTAGCTTTAGTTGAATATACTTCAAAAAATTTGTTTGCTGAGATTATAAAACATTTAAAATATATTTTGCTTTTGCTCCTGTAAATTACAAATCTTTATATTCGTTTGATCATGCACAACTTTTTATTGTAATATAAACACACTGTGTGATAAACAACTCATAACACAAAAAACTAGCAAAAATCATTTTTTGCGATGATTGGTGATCAACTCAGCTAAATTTTTTTTGGTACTAGCCCCTGAAAATCCAAAGGTTTTAATTGTGTTAAAACTAAAAATATGATTTAAGGTCTCTCCGGACAGTTTTTATTGCAGAGCGTTCAGTAGTAAACCAATTGCAATAAAGAGCAAAAATTACCCATTTTTATTTACACACAATTTATTTTTGAATTATTATACTTTTGGTTATTATAATATTTTAAGATATTCAAATGACGAAAATTTGACTAATGGGCGAAAAGCAGAAAACAAATCCTGTTTACAATAGTGATATTTTTTGAATTTATGTGAAATAAATTTTTAAAATTTAAAAAAAAAAACATTATTAAAATAAAAAAAAATTGTGGCCAAATCTGTTTTACGTGGGAATCGATCTCGGGACCTTTCAAAAAGGTGACGAAGCGCTAACTGACTACGCCACTGCTACCATGGGATGATGAGCTCTAAAAGCGATTTATAAACACACCCTCTGAAATAAAGCGATAAAACGCACGACGCACGACATTAAAAAATACAAAAGATATTATGGCCTTCCAAAAATTATAAGTTTCAATAGAAATATACTATCTGGAGCTTTAAATTTTACCAAATTAAATTAAATCGAAGTTTCACCGAAATTTTGAAAAAACTAACCCCCATTTTTCACGGAAAATTTTTTATTAAACCATAAATACCACAATATTCAGTTTAATTTTTACGTACGTAAAAGAAGGTAACTGGGTCTCTCTATTGGAAGTATTTTTTAAATAAATAGTGTGCAGTAAATATTTTTAAGGGTTTTAAAAAAAATTCATTGCAATTTGATTTTTAATATCAATTATTTCAATTACTTACAATAATATAATGAATGTTCACTTTATAATCGTGATATTTCTGCCTTTTTAACACTCATATAAATTTTTTAGTGAAATATTACTGTATTTCACGAGATCTCGTATGCCAAAAATCGCGATTTTCCATACTTAAGAAAACTGTCCGGAGAGACCTTAATTATTTTACTTGTTGTGCTGCTAAGCATGTTTTAAAACATTTTTTTACTTTAAAAACAGAAAATAAAAGGTAACTTAAATTCGGTAAGCCTTAATTTCGGCCACTGACTAGTGTACTCTCCATACGCAAAACACTTTTATTTAATTATACAGATCAAGATCAGTATATGACGATCTATCTAGTCATACACAGTTTATTGAACATGGGCATGGCAAAAATTGGCATGGCAAAAACAGACACTTTGCGCATGGCAAACACTTGCATGCAGACACTTTGCGCACGGTAAAAATAACAGCCAGTGGCCTGAATTAAGGCTGGTCGAATTTAAGTCAGTTATTCTAATTTAAAAATAAATAATCTAATAAAAAATAAATCTTTTGTACTTATAAATGCTTTTAGGAAGAGTATACTCGCACGCCAACTCCGGTTCAGGCGCCTAAATTTATAACCAAACTGAAAGATACGAAAGTGAGGAAAGGTGCAACCGCCGTTTTTGAATGTGTTGTACCAGACACAAAAGGGGTTGTCGTTAAATGGTAAATGCATTTCCGTTCTAGACATGAAAAGTAATAGGTGAAAATTGTAAACATATTTAAAATATAGGCGAAAAATAACTGTGTATGTGTATTTATGTGTGTGAGTATTTAATATAGATTATGAACAATAAATTAATATTGATAAATCAGTATAAGGAGCGATTTAAATGAAACCTAATAGTATTGTTTCTAAGTTTTAAAAAAATACAACTTTATCTACTGATGATCGCTATGATGGTTCACTGTTTTTCAGCGGTTCCTAAAAATTTTAGTTTAATTAGAAACTGAATTATGTATTAAATTAAACACAAATTGATTTATATTTTAATTTTTATTTTAACTGTGTATGTGTATTTATGTGTGTGAGTATTTAATATAGATTATGAACAATAAATTAATATTGATAAATCAGTATAAGGAGCGATTTAAATGAAACCTAATAGTATTGTTTCTAAGTTTTAAAAAAAATACAACTTTATCTACTGATGATCGCTATGATGGTTCACTGTTTTTCAGCGGTTCCTAAAAGTTTTATTATAGTTTAATTAGAAACTGAATGTGTATTAAATTTAACACAAATTGATTTATATTTTAACAATTAGGCTAAAAGACGGTAAAGAAATTGAATTGGTGACCAGAATTCGCGTCAGTTCCAGAACGCTTCCGGATGGTAAACTGGAACACAAACTGGTAATCGAAAGCGCAGTGCCTAAAGACATGGGCGCGTACAGTTGCCTGATCACGAACTCTGTGGGAGAAGCTGTGAGTGCAGCTCAACTGGAAATTATATGTAAGCCGCTTTACTATTTACTTATTTACTTATGGTTGAATTATATCTGGCTGACGCTGAAAATAAGAATGCAGACATGAGGGGACCAATTAAAATTGTGCGGTAATGACGTTTTTTAAAAAAAAACAAATAAGAACGCAGAATTTTTTTTTAATTCCACCTTTTCACAAAATATACAAAAAATAACCAACTTTAGCCCTTAAAAAATTTGCATTTAGGTTACAAATTAAGTAATTTGATAAATAATTATTAAAATACAGTTTTTAATCTTTGTTATTATTTTTAATCTTTCTTTGTTATTAAAATACACTTTAGTGAAAAATTTTGAATGTTTTTGTTGTTAAAAAGTCGATTCAATACTGCAAATATCGCGGTTAGCTAGATTTTATTTGCCTATAGTTTCACTTGGTTTATTATTAGGTTATATAATAAACCCTAAGACAATCTTCGTGAACACATAATTTAGTTTTAATTGGGTTTTATGTTTTCAATATAAAACTTATGAATTCAGAAAATTATTATGCTTAAACTCCCGAGCTATTTACTTTAAACCGTAATCTCTCTAAGTAACCTAGTAAAACCTTAAAATCAGGCTGAACATTAACATTATATATTTTTTTATTTTAATTTAATGGTTGGTTCTAAAAGAATTTTAAGCCTTTAACTTATTATATATCACACTCATAATGAAAGAGTAAAAAAACACAAAAAAACAGATTTGCATTATTTTAAGATGTTTTAAATCTAAAATACTAAAAGAGTAAGTGTTAAAAGAGAGTAAATTGATTTAATTTTCGAAAACTATTGCAAAAAATATTTAAGTTTTGACAAAAAAAAAAACACCGACATTTTAAAATGTAATACCAATATACTGCTCTAAAATAGTAAAGAAAAAAAAAGTTTTAAGTTCATTAATTTCAAAAAATATTGTAGCGGATGAAATAGCTGCTGAATTCATCGAACAACTGACTGCAGTTTCCGCCCAGGAGGGCTCTGAAGCAATTCTACAGTGCCGTGTTACGGGGGTTCCGCCGCCAACCATTCTTTGGTACAAAGATGGCAAAGAAGTCAAGACTGACGCTAATATCGTCGCAAAGTCGCTTGAAGACGGAACGTGAGTAGTTTTAGTTTTAGGTTTGATAATAAAAAGTATTTATGAGAATTTTTAACGTTATCGCTTAAACAAAATAATAGACATACTTAATTATTATGGTTGAATTCTCTCTGGCTGACGCTGAAAATTAGAATGCAGACATGAGGGGATCAATTAAAATTGTGCGGTAATGACT
Organism: Microlaimidae sp. YZB2_3; assembly: GCA_030248175.1. NCBI lineage: Eukaryota > Metazoa > Nematoda > Chromadorea > Desmodorida > Microlaimidae > Microlaimidae sp. YZB2_3. Next base: position 11,869 of record JASAMX010012881.1, read on the forward strand.
TTTTTTAAAAACAAATAAGAACGCAGAACGCATTTTTTTAATTCCACCTTTTCACAAAATATACAAAAATTAACCAACTTTAGCCCTTAAAAAATGTGCCTTTATGTTACAAATTAAGTAATTTGACAAACAATTATTAAAAAACAGTTTTTAATCTTTGTTATTAATCAGCTTTAGTGAAAAATGTTGAATGTTTTTGTTGTTAAATAGTCGATTCAATACTGCAAATATCGCGGTCAGATAGATTTTATTTGCCTATAAGTATTTGATAATTAATATTTTTAGACAAAAACTCATCTTTAAAAAATCCAAACTCTCGGACACGGCTTCTTATGAAATTGTGGCTAAAAATGAATTGGGAACTATTAAATCTGCAGCTCAACTAACCATTGAAGGTAAATATAAATTTATTTCTTACACTGTCGAAACATACATCGACTTGTTGAGTCAATGATTTCAAGTATCTAATAAAATATTTAAAGGAAAAATCTTTAAAAAAAACCTTTTTAAAAAAGATTTACCAGATCAAATAAACCTATTTAAATATTATAAAAACTAAATAATTTTTATAATTTAAATTTTTTTTTATAATTTATCTAATTTCATTAAAAAAAACTTAATAAACAATCGCTTTCACTTTGTTGTTTCAAGTCTCTCACTTTATCTGTGGGATCTTCTCACTTGCGTAATTTTCTCCAAATTCTCAAAATTGATTCTATAAAGGTGCATTTGTGTAAGACTGACTTTATAGGACAAGAAGCACGTTTTCGACATGCTTTTGCGTTAAAAATTGGTTTATAAGTACTTAACTTACTTACTTAAATAACTTACTTAACTCATACGACATTCAAAAGGTTAAATAATAATAATACCGTTTTTATGTGACGCAATACTTTGATAATTTTGCCTTAGTATCAAAAACCCATCAATGATTACATAGTTCGACTTCGTTATCCTGTGATGCAAGTATCTATACAAGATCCTATAACAGCCAATATATTTAACAAGAATGCATTTGTATTTTATAACCAAGCTGGTAACTTGTTTTGTATATCTCACTTGTAGTTGTGTCACAAGGGGACATTAAAAAAATAAAAAATAAAAACCTTTGAATCTTTAGTTTTTTTATTTAAATATGAATAAAAACAATTTAAATGAAAGATTTAAATTCATCACCATTTAAAACAGAACATAAACTAAAGCTAAAGTCTTCCAGGCTGAAATTAAGGGCAACCGCTCTCCGCCAGGGGCCTGTTTCATAAAATACTGGTCTTCGTAAATTACAAGTTTATCAATAACTTTTTTTATTCTGAACCATTTGCGTTGAAATTTGAAATGAAAAAAGATTATATGCCATGTGCAAACTATTTAAAATTTCATGTACGTAGCTGTTGTGTGTTTAAAGTTATTCCAGTTTTAAACTTTGGCCACTTGTAATTTTTTACAAGTTCTCAAAAGAAAAATTTACCCTAGTCGGAGTAGGGTAAATTTTTCTTTTGAGAAATTGTAAAAAATTACAAGTGGCCAAAGTTTAAAACTGGAATAACTTTAAACACACAACAGCTACGTACATGAAATTTTAAATAGTTTGCACATGGCATATAATCTTTTTTCATTTCAAATTTCAACGCAAATGGTTCAGAATAAAAAAAAGTTATTGATAAACTTGTAATTTACGAAGACCAGTATTTTATGAAACAGGTCCCTGGGGCCTATTTCATAAAAATTGCTTGTAATTAATTTACAGCTGTAATTTAATAAACGCATATTTTTCTTTTGTATTTTTAATTAAAAAGTATATTAATAAAATTGCGTTTAGAATTTAAACAATTAGGGTAACTGACTTAATTTCGGCCACGCCTTAATTTCGGCCACCAATTTAGGGTGTTAGAAAATTGGCTTATTTTTAAAACACAAAAGAACTAGCACAAAAGTAACTGGAGTAATGTTGAATGAAGTGTTTTTTACAAAAGTTTTTTATTTTGTTATTCTACATTATCAACATTTTCATACAAAAAGTGAATTTTTTGTGATTATCCTAATTTTTGCTTTGTGTTTGAACTGCATCAAATTTAGAACGAAGCAATATATAACCTTAAAATATCTTCTATTTAAGGCTCAAAGTTGTTAATTTTTATGTTTTGATATTTTCTTCAAAATCATTTTGCAATGCGTTTAACTAACTGCGCATTTTAAGATTCCGTTAATTTCGGCCACCTGAAAATTTAGGTGAAAGAACCTGCCTCTGTACTACCGTATTTATAAAGAATTTTTTTTGCTCGTTTCACTTTGTTTTGAGGTTTTTTAAGCCAAAAATAAAAATTGAACAAAAAATACAAATTATTAAAACTTGTTTTTTTAAGGGTTTGACATAATTATTTAAAGTCTTGATAATAACTATTAAAGTTCGCAAACGGGAAACATTAAGTTATATGCACCAAGAACAATACCTAAGGGTAAATTTGCAACCTTTAGAAATTTTTATTGTTCATTTAAACAATAGTTATGGCCAGTTTTTTGTAGGTGGCCGAAATAAATGGCACGCGCCTTAACTTCGGCCACTTTAAAAAAAATTTTAAACCTTTACTGATTTTTAAGTGTAACAGAAATATTCAAATTTTGCACTGGAATAACAAATATAGCTATTGTTTGATTTTTAGGCCAAATTTGAGCTTGATTGAAAAATCCAGAAAAAACTTATTCAAAAAAATAAAAAAAGGTGGCCGAAATTAAGTCACTTACTCTACATGTCTGTAAATTCCGTAAATTCCACAGTTATGTACGTATTTTTTAACTAATAAAATAACAAGAAATTAAATGCGTTTATTAATTTACAATTACAAAAATCTTTATGAAATAGGCCCCAGGAAGAAACCAACAATAAACCCGCGAGCGAAAAAAATATTAAAAAAAAGTTTTCAGCGGTTATGTAACCAATTAATATTTAGTTCCGTCATGTGTTTTCTTGCACGTGATTTTTTTTAAAAAACGAGTGGTTACTTTACCACTCATCTATTTTCACCCTGATAGAATTCATCTCTAGTTTTACTATAGATAAATATCAAAACTTTAAATATAAATTCTAAAACTTTAACTACAACCTAAGATGTCTGTTTGTTTTTTTCTTAAACTGATAGCTTTAAGCTGATAAACTGATAACAGTTTAACTGCTTCAACACACATTTTTTCCACACATTATCGATGTTTTTTAGAATTGTCTGAAGCACCTGTATTTGTGCAGGAATTACACCAGACTACTGTGGTTTCTGGCGAAACTGCGCAACTGGAGTGTCGGGTAACCGCCAAGCCAGCACCGGAAGTACGCTGGTATTTAGGAGAAAATGAAATCAAGAAATCTAAACAAGTACTGATAGAGTCAAAAACTGACGGTACTCAAGTTCTCAAGGTCAGTTCAGCTGAGATGACTCACGCCGGACAGTACAAATGTGTGGCGAAGAATGTCGCAGGAGAATCAACAACGCAAGCCAAGCTGGAAGTTGAGGGTAAGTTTTTGATCGATTTACTACTCTTAATTTGGTATGCGGTGCTGATAACTGTGGATTTTGAGTTTTAACCAAACAGAAGGAACTTTTGGTGAAATTATGTTCTGTATCTGTAGTATTGCACGTTAAAATTTTAAGGACCCTTAAATGACGGGTGCTATTTATGATTTGCGGATATATGTTTGGCTCTGTGAGCACGAATATAGAAGGAGCTAAAAACTGAAGAAATTGGTATTTTTTGGAGATCAATTTTTCCCAAGTGCTCATTGGTTGAAATTGATTCTCATTGATTGTACTGCTATAATCTTGTGAAATTCTTTAAATATAAGCAATTTCTGTTTAAATGACTATCGTGGTGGACCATCATCGAGGAGGATTTTAAAAAACGTGGGTTTTGTATAATTTAGGCTGTAAATTGCTATATTTGTTTTAATTTTTCCAAAAAAATAGCAAAAATGCTTAAAAAACTACATATACAAAAAAAATCAACTCATTTTTATTATAATAAAAACAGTAAAGGACAAATGATGATTTTCCAAAAATTTACCAAAAATTATGTATGATTTTTTTTATTATTTGATTTAAGTCATTAAAAATGCTAAAGAGAAGTCTTTATTTTTTAAATTAATTTTTTATTAAAAATATGGTTTTATGGTATTATACAATCCTATTTATATTTATTTTTTGAGTTTTTTTTTTGTGGGACCAGTAAGCTTTCATCCTCCAAATTATTTTTAAAAAAACATTTTATAATTTAAAAAACATACATAAGTCTGTTTACATTTTCAGCCGCTAAAATCAAAATTTGGATTTTTAGCCTTTTTCAGTTAAAAAACTTTTATATCACTTAAAATATACTTTTATTTGAGTGGCCCATAAATTTTTTTGTTTTCTAAAATGTATAAAAGTACTAAATTTTAAACTTAGCTGTACATAATTATCGATGCTAATCGCTTACTGCACTAAGTTGGTCTTTTTACTTTATTATATTAGTACAGTTTTCGGGCTTTGACCCCAATAAAATTCAAGATAAAACTGCTTTAATAAAACTTTATTCGAAAATTGTACTAATATAATTAAGAAATGGAACCTCAAAAACCAGTAAAAACTGTTTTTACTTTAGTGTATTAGTGTTAAAATTTTAGTGGTTGAAGCAATGGAAGTTAAAGAAACTACAGCTGAAGAACTGGCACCTGAATTTTTGGAAGGAATTACCTCACAAACTGCTGATGAGGGCAGTGAAGTCAAATTTCAGTGCGTCGTCAGTGCCAAAAAGGAAGATCTCAAAGTAAATTTATGTGGAATTGATAATGTTTGTATAAATTTAACACAAATACAGCTTCAATAAAATGTTTTATTTTCTATGTTTCCTGCATATTTTTTTTAATTTTAGGTAAAATGGTCTGTGGAAAATAAAGAAGTTAAGGTAGACACAGATACAACTTCAATAAAATGTTTTATTTTCCATGTTTCCTGCATATTTTTTTTAATTTTAGGTAAAATGGTTTGTGGAAAATAAAGAAGTTAAGGTGGATACGCGACACGAGACTCAAATTCAATCTGTTGAAGATTCCAAGCAAAAACTCACTCTAGTTTTGCACAGCGCTAAGTCCACAGACGCCGGTGTGGTAAAATGTGAAATCGCCAATAAAATTGGAAAAACAACCACACAGGGCACGCTGGAAATTAAAAGTAATATAATTTTAGCTTTTTTTTCTATCTTACAAGAGACAGTTTATAGTTTAATTTTATTTAGACTGTGGTTTATTAGAATGAAAATTTGACCTATACCGCTCAGTACAGGAAGCTGGGACAAATAAGACAGACTTATTAAGGCAGAGGCCTCATTTAATCAATTTAATATAATTCAATCTATTATAAACTAAAAAGATCAGTAGGAAAAGTCAAAAACAATTGTACATAAACATGAATTATTACACTTCAAAAAATTATTTTATTGTCATATGAAGAAATTGTTTAAGATAATTATTTTGGTTTAATTATTTGATACACTTCAAATTACTTTAAGATATTATGGTTTATTAGTTTTTATTTTTAATTTTTTATTTATTTTAAGTTTTATAACTTATTAACAGTTAGGATTGTATTGTATTTATTATTTTATATACATTTTTTAACAAGTTTTAGAAGGACCAAAATTGAATTTAAATAAAACTAAAAATAAAATAAAAAACAATACGCTAAAAACCAATTTTAATATTTAAATAATGCGAAATCTACTTATATTTACAAAACTTTTTTATTTAAAACGCACTTTTTTTTCTTTTTTTTAATTATAGAAATATGAATATTTGTTTAAACCTCTAAATCTTGCATGCTTCAAGTTTCACTATTCCAATTAAATTTTAAGAAATTGAGCTATTTGTCTTTTTTTTCTGTCTCTTTTTGTATTTATAGAAACGTATCACGACCAAATCATTTACAATTTTTTTTGTATAAATAATAGAATAAAAAATAAAATATATAAAAATAAAATATTTTACAAATTTATTTACAGCATATTTTATTATTTTAGTATATAAATATTACGAAAAATTATTGTTTTTGTAAAATTTTATGGTGAATAATTACGTTTATTAAATATCGTAGTTTTAAATATATATCTTGTAAACAGAAATTATAAATCTTATGAAACGCTTCTTTGTAATGAGAAAAAGTGGACGAGCTTTATATTATTTAAAGTTTAACTTGTATTTATGTTGAAAGAAAAATCTGTCTTACCGTCCCCTTATATTTATGTTATTTTTTGGGGACTGAAAATTTTTTTATTGGAAATATATGATTAAAACAAAAAAATGCATTTTTCATTGCTGAAAGGTCATATTGTCTTGACCAAACAAAACTAGGCCATTTAACAATCAATTAGAAAAAAAAAGAAAATCAGTCATTGAAATTAAAGTAACCGGATTTGCTTTGATAATGAATATCATGTGACCTTCTGTGTTTTTGTTATCAAAACAACTGTCAATTGTCGAAAATAACAGAAAAACTACTGGCTATATTTTCTTTAAATCATTTGCGCTTTTAAATTCATTTAATATAAAAAAATTGTAATTCTTTGGGTGCTAAAGGCATGTGAATTGTAATTTTTTAATGGCAACAATTGCTTCAAATTACCCTCGAATGTTTTTTTATTATGTCGTACTGTTTGTCAATTCAGAAAAAATATAAATGTTTAATGAGCCTTTACTGTTACCATTTAAACTTGTTTAAACTCACTGCACAAAATGGCTTTGGCTTTATATCTGTATTTTTATTTTTAAATCTGTTACATTTTATAAAGTTTTCGTCATTTGGATATCTGTTATTGTCGTACTTTTTGTACATTATGTCAGTATGAATGGTTTTAAAAGTCGGCTTTCAACAGCAAATTGCTTAAAATAGAATGTACCAAAAGCTTTCACGGATTCAGATAAAAAACAGCTAAGCCTTGTGACAGCCGTTGATGATGTTAATTATAACTATTCTAAAAAGAAGAATATCGTCGTATCAAGACTGTCTTGAAAGAAGATAAAATTATGCAAAATGCAGTAATGCAAAACCAGTAGGCTGGGTTGGTGGACAGGTAGAAGATAGTAAATGGAAATAGAAACTGTAAAAAGAATAGGCAAAAACACTGCGTTTAAAAACGATCCTTTCCAATTCATTATGGCATGGGTTGTTCATTGTTTTTTACTGTTTTTTTTTGTAATTTTTGACGTTGATACTGTTATTCTATTGTTTGACTTGCTTAACTGTTGTCTTGCGTCTTGTAAAAAAACAACAAAAGCTTTTCAAAGTTTAAAAACTGGCTTTTAGCTTTGTATACTGCAATCCAAAGCTTTATATATAAACAGAAATTTTAAGTTTTTAAACTTTTTTTGCTATTTTTAACAGTAAAACAAAAGAGTATAACATAAAAAATGTAACTAAATATATTGCTGGAATGCAAATTTAGGTGCCTTATTTGAGGAACGTTCTTTGAGGACGTATACTGTTCTAATTAGGGACCGTCCTATTTAAATCCCCAAATACATTTATTATTTGGTCATACACGTCACAAAAAAGTACTATAAACAAAGCATTAAATAATATATATTCGGATTTACCTAATTGAGGCCCTATTTATGTCAAGAGGCTAACTAAACCTGACGGACCTTGAAATTTTCAGTATTGAATTAACTATTTATAGGCAAATAAACTCTAGCTGACCGCGATATTTGCAGTATTGAATCGACTATTTAACAACAAAACCATTTAAAATTTTTCACTAAAGCGGATTAATAACAAAGATTAAAAACTGTATTTTAATAATTATTTATCAAATTACTTAATTTGTAACCTAAATGCACATTTTTTAAGGGCTAAAGTTTGTTAATTTTTTTATATTTTGTGAAAAGGTGGAATTAAAAAAATTCTACGTTCTTATTTGTTTTTTTAAATAAAACACGTCATTACCGCACAATTTTAATTGGTCCCCTCATGTCTGCATTCTAATTTTCAGCGTCAGCCAGATATAATTCAACCATAACAAAAAAAATTAAAATTTTAGGCAAAACGGTTTTTTATTATCAATTAAATACTTTTTTAACACGTTTTAAACTTTAATTTTAGAATTTTATAAACTTTTTTAAGAATTTTAAGAATTTTTAAACTAACTAATTGATTTGTAATAGTAGTGTCATTTTTAATGATGGCAGATTTTTATAAATATGTGAACACACGATTTTTAATTAATTCTGCATATCAAATTGTTTTTTTAAAGAATTTTGATTGGTCCTCTCACATTACCCTATATTTGTCTAAGTTTAGTTTGCATTAATTCTTTTTGTAAGCAATATGTGGTTACATCTTTTTGTGTATTTTTATGATATATATTTTGGTAAAACCAGGATAAAAACAAATATTTTTTTTAGTTTCTGAGCATTTTATATCAGTCAACCAAATATATTTTTTAACAGGATTTATATTTTGCGATGTTTTATATAAGTTTTTTTTTTAAAATATAGTTTGTAGAAAAATGATGTGGACTGGAACAAAACTTAAAATTTAAAATGTTAGAACTCAATATTGGCGTAAAGGTTATATATATAAATCAATTTGTAGCCTATATATTTAGTTATCAGTTAAAAATATAATTAAAAGAAATGTATATAAAAAAAGGTCCCAGGATGTTTAGAACTTAGCAGTATAAAGCATTCAAAAAGTCGTTTCTTATTTGATACTAATAAAGTTTTGCTTTTTTTAATACCTGTTTATTTATGTGTATCAGCTGTTGTGGTGGCGTTATTAGTGAACATCATTTTTTTTAAAATTTTAACTGATAATTCAAAAACCTAAATTGCACACTGATATAAGTATCGTACAATCCGTTCAGCCGTTATTCAGAGATGACGTTTAAAAATTAAAGTTTTGTATCCAGTCCACATTTTCCACAGGCAAAAACTTTAATCTTCAAAATAAATAAGTAATCTTCAAAAACACACCAATAAACAAGAAAATATTTTGTTATTATGATAAACCGCATAAACTGATAAAATTATCAAACAAAATTCAAACAAATTCTCAACGATAAACTTTACACGTTCGTTTACTAAATCTAAACAAAACTTTAAAATTAAGCTAAGCTTTATCTTAATAATTTGTTTATTTTTTTAATGGTGTGTTTTTGAAAAAAATGCCACAAAAGTAGTCACGCATTGGATCAATTTTTAACGGACGAGTTTTATAACGGATATTTTTAAGAGATTAAAATGGTAAATTTTAATGAATTATATTTAAGGAAGTTTTTATCTTGTGGTGTTTAGCATTAGAACTGTGGAACATAACATTTTTTAAGATTTAAAGTGTTAAACGCGTTTGAGAGTACTTGATATGCTCGCCTTTTTTTGATATAAAACAACAAAATAAAAAATGAAAAACGGAATTTTTCAGTTTGAAACAAGACAAAAAAGTGCGTTAAAAATTGACCGAATTCGTGACCGCGAATGTAGTTTTATAAGATTATTTAAGTATGTCATAAATTTTTTTATCTTAAGAAGCTCTTGAAGAAGAAATAGTGGAAGAGGAAATTGCGCCGGAGTTCATTGAACCTCAACAGGAAGAGCGCTTAACGGAAGTATCCCCCAAATTTACCAAACCGTTAGAAAAAGCAACTGTTGATGCCGGCCAACACGCTATATTAGAATGCAGCATACAAGGGCTTCCCAAACCCCAGATAAAATGGTTTAAAGACGGGAAGGAATTGACGCCCACGCCACCTTCTCAAGTTCCAGGAGCCCCAACGCCCTCTGACGTGTTTGAAACTTCCCTTTCACTTGAAACGATTGAAAATGTCGATGATATAACTCACAAGCTGATTATTTCTGAGGTAAATCAAGCTGATGTCGGTCTGTACGAAGCCATTGCTGTGAACACTGCTGGCAAAGCTAAATGCGCCGCTGAACTGCAAATTCGTTACGCCAAGGAGGACACGGAAGTGGTTGAAGCTGAAGAAGCAGTTAAATTTATTAAAGAACTGGCTAATGTCACCGCAGAAGAAGCCGACACGGTGATTTTTGAGTGTGCATTAGCAAAAATGCTGCCCGGAGTAAATATTTTCTGGAAAAAAGATGGAGAGACTATAAAAGGAAACAAATTTATAAAAATCGAATCTGAGAAACAAGGGTTGCAACGGCTTACCATACATCAAGCAAGAGTGGAAGACGATGGTGAATATCGATGTGAAGCCATTAGAAATACAGTATCAGTATCAACAGACGCAAATTTAATCGTCAAAGGTATCTAAAATGTATCTTTGAAATTGTATTTCTTCAGCAAATACATAAAACTATAAAATTTGGCTCAAAAATACTATCAAATAAAAAAAATTACTCTTGTCCAGGATTGTGTTGCAACATATTTTATATATTTTCCTTTTAGACAAGTTACAAATAAAAAGTATTTAATTTTTCAACCTCATCCAGCTTAACTGTTATAACAAATTTATTTCAAAAAAAAACATGGATGTTAATGTTTTGTATACAATTTAACTTATTTTATTATTAGGTCAAACTGAATATTGTTGATGTTTAAAAAACCGTTAAATTAATATTTTTGTAAAAAAAAACTGGTGCTACTACAATGTTAATACCTTATTATACTATTCTTCTGAAATATAACCTAAAATTTTTGAAATATATTGCTTTAAGGATGATTTCAGTGACTTTTAAGGAATGATCATGATAATATTAATGATAGTTGTGCAATTTCCTCATATAACAAATATTTATTCTTAACGTTTCGAAACCAAAAATATATAATACTATATATTATATTAAGGAAAAATATGACACTCAGTCTCAGAAGCGAAACTATTTGGTCCCACCCTTTCTGCCATTAAGTATTGCGCATAAAATGGCAAAACAACTGTTTTTAAAAAGTACGCTAAAAATGTAGAAGCCATTTTGCGTATACCTGAGCATGCTAACTCGAACGCATCATATTTAAGTCGCGCATTTTTTTGGCAATCTTGTGCGCATATATGCGCATATTGCACATAAAAATAGACACTGCGGGAAAGAAAAAAAATAAACCGATTAAACAAACCACTATTGTTTGCCCACTGTACACAAAATACAAACTTTTAAGTATAGACATACAAAAATAAAAAATCCAACGCATACACAAATAGATCTTTTTGTGTATTGCATTGGATTTTATTTTTGTATGTCTATACTAAAAGTTTGTATTTTGTGTACAGTGGGCAAACTAAGTAGTGGTTTTTTAGTCGGTTTATTTTTTTTCTTTCCCCCTGCTGTGCCCCCCCCTATTTTATGTGCAGAAAATCCCCAAAAATCCCCCAAAAATCCAAAAAGTGCAGTGCACTTTAAAATGCAGTGCGTTCGAGTTAGCATGCTAGGATATGCGCAAAAACACTGCTACATTTTTAGCATTGCCCATTTACACGACACATGCCAAAAAAGACCTCCCATTTTATGCGCACAACACTTAATGGGAGTGCTCAAAAGTGGCACCAAAAATAGTTTGCTCATAAACCAAGTGTCATATTTTCCTTAATATATTTATTCTTAACGTTTCGAAACCACGTCGGGTTTCTTCTTTAAGAAGAAACCTGACATGGTTTCGAAACGTTAAGAATAAATATTTGTTATATGAGGAAATTGCCCAACAATCGTTAATATTGTATTGCTTTAAATTCTAAAAAAAAATCAAATCAATAATAAAATTTAAAAAACTTTGCTTTAGAGGCCCAAGAACTGCCAATTGAGCATATGGAAGAAACCGCTCCAGAATTTATTGAAGTTCTTCATGCTGCCACTGCTATAGAATCTGAAGAAGCGATGCTACAATGCAAAGTATCTGGCAATCCCGCACCTGAGGTTAAATGGTTCAAGGGAGATGATGAAATAGTGCCCGATGGTAAAACTGTTATTGCCAAAAATCAGGCCGACGGCACTCAACAGCTGCTGTTTAAAAGTGCCAAAATTTCTGACGAAGGAGAGTACCGCTGCGAAGCTGTCAATGACGCTGGAACAGCCTGGACTGAAGGACCACTAATAATTAAGAGTATTGATTTTTAGTCAATACTTACAAACGAAAATATTTTTTATGAAGAGATTAATTTTTTTTTTAAGTTTAAAAGACAGACTAGGAAAATAAGAATCTAGTCGCTTTTTGAAACAGTTATAAGTTACGTGTGCACCGGAATGTTAAGTCGAATTGTGAAACCGGCCTGTGAAAAGAAATCAAAATCAAATAATTATGAAAAAATTTAAATTTTTAATAAAATTGCACAATTTTGATATCCCGAAATGCTTTTATTTTTTGAGATTTTAAGTGACGTTGAAATGATTTTTCACGTTAAATATAAATATATATTATATCACAAAAATGCTACAAATATATATTTAAAAATTAAACATAAACAGTAACAGTATCAGTTGCTAGTATTTGAAATATTTCAGCTGCTGAACAATTAGAGCTTATGGGTGATGGAATAGCTCCAGATTTTATTGAACCACTTCACAGCTGCAATGCTGAAGAAGGTGAAGAAGTGGCTTTGGAATGTCAAGTCACTGGAACACCAGCTCCTGGTAAAGAAGTGTTTTTTAGTTGTTCCTATTTTAAATATAATCAATTTAATAAAAAAAGGAAAGCGCTTGCATAATAATACATTTGTAATTGCTGTACTAACAGTATAAATAACTTTAAAAATAAACAAATAACTTTTTATACTTTTGTGGTTTTAATTGTATTAATTTAACACGAATTTTCTTTAAATATAACATTTTCGTTTCAAGAAAATTTAACATTAAATTTTCTTGAAACAAATAATTTTTAGATATTATTATTAAACTGAAAATAAATTTAAACTAAGTAATGCCAAGAATACATGAAAATTAATTAATAAAGAAAAGAAGAATGAGAAATGAAGAACAAATTATACGGGGTATGTGTGGATCCGGTATGGTCCGACTCGCTCCCGCCGACTCGCTCCCGGCCCAACTCGCTCCCAGCCCAACTCGCTCCCAGTCCAACTCGCTCCCAGCCCGACTCGCTCCCAGCCCAACTCGCTCCCAGCCCGACTCGCATATTACCGTATTACCGCATATATACCGCATATTTTTTTTGAAAAAAAATTATGCGGTGCGGTAATTTAAAAAAATACACGAAGCAATGAAAATATGTTCGGGCCTGTAGATTTCCCTTCACAGAGAACACACAAAAAAAAGGGGGGGGAAAAAAACAGCCTCAATCTTTGAAAACCTTATATTCATACGTATGCATTTTTTATGGGCATACGTATGCATTTTCTATATGCATACGCATGCATATTTTTTTTGAAAAAAAATTATGCGGTGCGGTAATTTAAAGAAATACACGAAAATGACCGCCATTTAATTTTAAATAAAAATAAAGTTTTAAATTTTAAAATTTTTTTCGGGAATTTTTTTTAATTTTAGGTTATTTAAAAGGTTGTCGCCAGAAAATTTTCTAAAGAGAAAAATGCACAAAAATATATAACTTTTGTATCCTAAAAACATTTTGAGTTTTCAAGTAAATAATTCGGGTTATAATACACTAATTTATTTAAAAAAATTGTCAATTATTCGTCCTACATAAGTAGTATTAATACCACCTTTTGAGCTACTTTTTTGCCGACTCAAGATTTAAAAAAATAGCAAATAAATTTGTACGCTTATACTAATCAACAATAATTAAAGTATAAATCACCTGATACAAGAGAAAACTGTCAATTTTATACGATAAATGTTTGTGTACGTTTTTTTTGTTAAAAAATGTTTTTTTATACATTATTATGACACTATGAAAATTTTTTAGACTTTAAAAAAATTGGCCATTTTTGAAAATTTTCAAAGAAAATAACAAACACCCGATAATTTTAAAACAAAGTACAATTTTACATTTAAATTACAATTTTATTTCTTCACTCATTAGGAAATTTAATTAGCGGGCCGTTTAATGCCTTTTGGCCGAAAAATTATTTTCCGAATTTTGTCCATATAATTTAAAAAACTCGCGAAATTGGGTGTTTTAAGCGAAAGATCCCAATATTTGTTTCAAAACAGTTATAAAACAAAATAAAAACATTGTTTGAAAGAAAAATAAATGAGTTTGGTAATGAACCTTAAATTCAATAGGTATTTCGCAAGTTATAAACAAAGTAAAATAATTATTTAAAAAAAGGTAATTTTGGACTACGAAATTTTTTGTACAAAAATCTTTTCATTTTTTTCATTTTTATCAGGTAAAGAATACATTGTATTAGTGAAGTTGGGGTTTATATTTGTTACATGTTTACGTTTAAAAACAATCGAGCAATTTTTAAGGAAAATAGCCCCCAGGTAAAAAAAACTGTGTTTTTTGAAATAAGAGTCTCAAACTTAAACTTGTCTTAATTAAAAAAAATGTAAGTTCAAAAATCTTTTAAAATTAGGCCAAAAAGTAAAATTTCTTAAAAAATTTATGAAAAATTTGAAAATGGTTTAAAAAAGAAATGGCTTTCATTAAATTTCCCAGTGAAGGAATATAATTGTTTTTTAAACGTAAATTGTATTTTGTTTCCAATTTATCGGATGTTTTTGACTTTTTAGCTAATTTTCAAAATTAGGCCAATTTTTAAAAAAATCTAACAATTTTCAGAGTGTCAAAAAATGTTAAAAAAAATTATTTTTTTCAAAAAAAAATCAACGTTGTAATTTGTTGAACCGAGAATATTATTGTTAATTTAGAACAAATAAAATTATTGTAAGCTAAACAAATAATTGTTACTTTTTCCAATTAATTTTTTTTTGTTTTCCAAAAATTATTATGTAAAAAAATGGTACAAATTTTTAGAAAAGTTCAAAATTCCAAAAACAGGCTTTTGGAAATCGATTAATCAGATTATCGGATGTTTGTTATTTTTTTGCAAATTTAAAAAAAAATATTCCAAGTTTTTGAAAGACTAAACGATTTTCATTTTCATAAATAATGTAAAAAGCCCATTTTTTAACAAAAAACACACAAAAATTCAAGGTTAAGATTGATAATATTCTCTTTTATTAGGTGATTTATAATTTACTTATTGTTGATTAGTATGAGTTTACAAATTTATTCGCTATTTTTTCCAAATCTTGAGTCTGCAAAAAAGTAGCTCAAAAGGTGGTATTATTACTACATATTTATGTAGACCCAATAATAGACAAAATTTTTAAATAAATTAGTGTATTATAGCCCGAATTATTTACTTGAAAACTCAAAATGTTTTTAGGATACAAAAGTTTTATATTTTTGGTCATTTTTTTCTTTATAAAATTTTCTGGCGACAACCTTTTAAATAACCTAAAATTAAAAAAAATTCCCGAAAAAAATTTTAAAATTTAAAACGTTATTTTTATTTAGAATTAAATGACGGTCATTTTGAGCTATCTCCCATAAAAATCCGTTGAATATAAGAATTTCAAAATTGAGGCTAAATCTATGGGCCGGAATATATTTTCATTGCCTCGCGTATTTTTTTAAATTACCGCACCGCATAATTTTTAAAAAAAAAATTATGCATACGTATGCATATAAAAAAATGCATACTTATGCATAACATATGCATACGTATGCATATAAACATATGCATACGTATATGCATTTAGGTTGGATCCACACATACCCCGTATAATTTGTTCTTCATTTCTCATTCTTCTTTTCTTTATTAATTAATTTTCATGTATTCTGGGTAATGCACAAAATTTGTTTTAAATTAAATTTAAAAATACTTTTAAATTTTATTTTACTGTTTAATTTTGATTTTGTTAAAAGTTGCGCTTTTATATTGTTTTAACAGGCCTACAATTTATTAGTCTTGATTATAAAAAAATTTAAAAAAAAACTATTAATTAAGATTGTACCACGTGTTAGTCTATATAAAAATACCTTGTTTAATATTTTAGTTTGCAAAAAATATTTACTCAATTTTTACTTTTTATAGAAGTTAAATGGTTTCATAACGACACAGAAATTACGCCTAACAATAAAGACATTAAAACTGAAACGCTACCAGATGGAAAACTAAAGCTAGTTTTGTCTTCTGCTCGCATAGAAGACATAGGTGAATACCGGTGTGAAATATCAAATGAGTATGGGGTCACCTGGTCAGATGCAACACTAAATGTGCAAGGTATAATTTAAAGATTTTTAGTGCTGGTTTATCATGATTTTTATTGCTTTTTGTGTTCTCAGCCACTGTTTTTCACATATCCTTTTTATAATACCTGTGCTTCATGTACTTTTTCACTCTTTCTATTTTGACTCTAAATTTTTTTCTAAACTTTGTGTTTTTCGGATCTAGCTGCACAGCAAATGGAGATTGTAATGATGGAAGAATCAGCCCCGGAATTTACTAAAGTACTGGAACCAACAGAAGTTATTCAAGGGGAAACTGTGATTTTGGAATGTTCAGTAGCAGGATCTCCCGCTCCTAAAGTTCAATGGTTTCATGATGGTGAACCTATAAATACCAAAACTGCAGATAATATACAGGTTAAATCACGACCAGACGGTACTCATCAATTAATTATCAAATCTGCCACAGAGTCTGACGTAGGAGAATATCGAATTGAAGCTGTAAACACAGCTGGCACTGCATGGTCTGATGCACCACTTTCTATTCAAGGTTATCTATACTTTGTTGGCTAATCTTTTTGTATGTTTTTTCTACTCTTTATTGCATTAGTTTTATGGGAACCTACCGTTTTTTACGTTTATTTTTAGTGGCCGAACAGAAAGAACTTGAGGCTATTAATGAAATCGCACCAGAATTCATCACCCCATTAGCGCCCAAAGAGGTGGTGAAAGGTGAAACTGTAACTTTGGAGTGCCAAGTGTCGGGATTCCCTGCTCCTAAAGTTCAGTTTCTTAAAGACAGTGAACCTATTGTTGTGGATAACCTGCATGCTGTGATGGAGGTTGTGCCTGTTGATGACAATACATTTATACAAAAACTGATTATTTACAATGCATCATCAGAAGATCAAGGAGAGTACAGGGCAATGGCTGAAAATACAGCTGGATCCGCTTGGAGTGATGCTCAACTTCAAATTTGTAGTATGATTTACTTTTTACATATGTGTTGGAAGGTTTTTTTTAACAAAGAAGAAATGGGTTTTTTTTACAAAAAATTAAATAGTATAAATATGTTTATTCTTTCTATGTGTAATTTTTTTTTATTTTAGCCACTGTTATAAAATAGTTTTAGAATTATTCTATCATTGAGCTTGCACCAGAAATATTTTACTAAATAGCGATTTGCTTCTAGGACTAGTTTTTTTTTGCTTTTAGCTGCTGAGCAAAAAGAACTTGAAACTGTAGATGAAATTGCTCCTGAGTTTGTTACTCCACTATCTTCACAAAACGTAACTGAAGGAGATACTGTAACTCTAGAATGTGCCATTTCTGGTGTTCCTGCGCCAGAAGTGCACTTTCTTAAAGATGGTGAACCGATTATTGCTGATAATAAGCATGTTCAGCTAGAAATTATTCCAGTCAACGACAATACTTTTACTCAAAAACTAACTATAAATTTTGCTAAGTCAGAAGACCAGGGTGAATATCGAGCTGTAGCTCAAAACACAGCAGGAACCACGTGGAGCGATGCTCAACTTCAAATTCATTGTATGCTATCTTTTCTTTTTTATAAACTTTTCCTATGTTTTTTCATATCCTTCTCATCTTCTGCCATCGTTTTATTTTGTAAAAAATATAAATGTGACTTTAATAGAATATTAGATGTTTTTATAAGGAACCTTAGATTTTCTTAAAACGTAGTTTGATATATATTTCGCTTTTTTCTTGTTTTGTTTCCATTTTCATCAATTTACTATCACTTTTAAAATGTTTTGTATGCCTTTTTTAAGTAGGTTATATTTGGGTTTAGTGGCTGATCAAAAAGAGCTGGAGACAGTTGATGAAGTAGCTCCAGAATTTGTGACACCATTAGCTCCACAGGAAGTTATTGAGGGCGAAACTGTAACCTTGGAATGTGCCGTATCTGGTGTTCCTACACCAGTAATTCAATTTCTAAAAGATGGAGAGCCAATTTTACCCGATGATAGCCATATTGTATTAGAAACTGTTCCCATTGATGAAACAACATTTACGCAGAGATTAACTATCAACGTGGCAAAATCAGAAGATCAAGGAGAATACAGGGCTATAGCAGAAAATAAGGCTGGAACTGCTTGGAGTGATGCACAGCTACAAATCCATAGTATTATCTTTTGCTTGTTTTTATTTCTTTCAATATCTGTTTTCTATTAGCAATAGTGTTTTAGTTTTTAATTTAGTTTTCATTTTTGCCACTAATTTATTTGTTTTAGTGGCGGACCAAAAAGAACTAAAATCTGTCGATGAAGTGGCTCCAGAATTTGTAACTCCATTGGCACCGCAAGAAGTGGTTGAAGGCCAGACTGTAACTCTGGAATGTGCTGTATCTGGTGTACCCACGCCGGAAGTTCACTTTCTAAAAGATGGAGAGCCTATTTCAACAGAAGGCGACCATGTTGTTTTGGACGTCATTCCTGTAGATGAAAAAACGTTTGTTCAAAGATTAACTATCAGTGTAGCAAAATCAGAAGATCAAGGAGAATACCGGGCCGTAGCTGAAAACAAGGTTGGGACTACATGGACGGAAGCCCAGCTTAAAATACAGTGTATATTATACGATTTTAAATGTTTCATTGTGTATCAGTTTTCATTAAAACATCAGTTTTGATTGTTGCAATATTCTTGAAATGTTTTTATAGTAAAAAACAAGACCTCAAGTTTATTTAAATTAAATTGCTGTTTAATAATATAAAAAAAACGATTGAGTATAAATATTTTTAATTAAAACAGTGATTAAAACAGTAATTATAAGGTTTTTATTTGATTTTAAAAATTTTTTTAATCAGAATTCTAAAAATAAACAGTAAACTATTTAATAACTTTTGTGAATTGTCAGATTATTTTTTAGACGCAAAAATGGAAACCTTGGAAGCTCAAGAAGTGGCGCCGGAATTTTTGCAAGAACTTACTCCAGTACGAGCGGAAGAAGGACAACCCGCTCAGTTGGAATGTCAAATTGCAGGTATCTGTTAAAAAAAAGTCTTTAAGATAAAAAAATGCATAGAAAATGTCATATGAAAATGCTGAAGGCTAAATGTTTTAAAGAAATAACGGACTTTAACAAAAACAGGACATGTTTACAACGTTTATAAAACAACGCCCAGATGTGACATGAAAAAATAAAATTTTTTAAATAACTGAATTTTTGAATAGTTTTTTTAGTTTAGTTATATCATTAGTAAAGTGAACTTGCACCCTTTCAGCTGCGTTGAAGATGTTAAAAAAATTTTTTTACAAATTAAAAGTTTTATTAATTAGTATTTATATTTAAAATTTAATTGAAGATTGAAAAAATTGAAAATTTAAATTTAATGACTGATTCAACAAAATTTTCCATTGTTTTCGTTTAATAATTTTAACTTAAATATAGGCACCCCAGCTCCCGAAGTAAAATGGTACAAAGATGGGCAAGAAATTCAACCAGAAGACGGTTATGTAATGGAAAGTGAACCTGATGGAACTCAGCGTCTTGTTTTACCAGAAGCTAAGCCTGAAGATCAGGGTAACTATCGAGTGGAGGCAATAAATCCTGCTGGAGCCATGAGTTCTAAAGCTCCACTGACAGTTCATGGTATGTTGACAATAGCAAAAATATATAAAACTATACAGCGCTTTACAGTTTATAAAGGCATACATGATGTTTATATAAAAAAATACTATTTACACACTTTAACCAGTATACTAAATCATTTGTTTATATATATTGTATTTATTTATATTTATTGCTTATATACAAGTTTAAATTATTGAACAATCTATTTATAGTCTATTTTTCGTCAGTAATGACAAAGTCTATTGTTTTTGTCTGTAAATTTTAAATAAAATTTTCTGTTAAAAAATATACTGTTTTTACCTTTAGATTTAAAAAAATATGGTTTAAACTAACTTATAAACTTTTAAACAATATTTGTTGAAAACAAATAAATAAAAGATATCCTTCATTGAACAAATAATTTAACGCTTCTTTTTAAAGGTAAGTAAATTATAGTTGCTGAAGAAAATGAACTAGTTGACGAAATTGCGCCTGAATTTGTGTCAGAACTAAAACCGTGTCAGGTCGATGAGGGTGGTATTGCTGCTTTGGAATGCGCAGTAGCTGGTGAAGGAGTCAAAGTTGTTTGGTAAAATGCTTATTATCTCTTTGATAAATCTGAAGATAAAATGACAAAAATATGGAAAAATTAAATAAATATTAAACAAAAATAATACTATAATTATAACTGATTGAATAGGAATTAAACTAAATTTTAAGCAGGTTTTTAGGTATTTTAGTAAGATTTATGCTAAACTTCATCTGCCTCTTTCTATTATTTATGATTTATTTTATTTTAGATTCCACAAAAAAATCTAAACTCTATTTTCCATTTTTTATTCGTAATTGTGAAAGCCAATTAGTAGTTAACTTCAATAAGTTTTTTGACGCATTTAAAAAAATGTTGACAATTTAAATTATCAATATAATTAAGTTATCAATATCATTAGCAGTATATCATAACGATTTTTTGTTGTTTTTTTATATAAAAAAAACTTAAATTCGAAAATAAAAGAAGAAAATCAACTATTTCATGTGATTTAGTTATTGCAAAATTTTCATCCACATAATTATTTACAGTGGTTAAATATAAATATTTTGTCATTGTTGTTGAATTTTATGCTGTATTTTAGGTATAAAGATGGCGAGCCAGTAAGTGATGATGCCCATGTAAAAATAGAAAGTTTCCCTGATGGCAGACAAAAACTGACGATTAAAGACGCTGAAGCTGGTGACATTGGACAATACCAGTGTGTTGCAGAAAATCCAGCCGGAAAAGCCAAATCAGCAGCAGAAGTGGAAGGTAATTTTTGTTTGAATTTAAAAGGAAAAACAAAAAAATAGAAAAAAAGATGAACAGCTGTCTAAAAAACTTTTTAAAACCAATGGAATATCTTTATATCCTTTTGGGCGCATGATATAAAACTAATAGAATAAATAAGAACGTAAACAAAAGCTATTTAGAATTTTTAACTAGCTTTTAGGGTTTGAGTTTGACTAATAATATCTATGTTCACCACAAACATTGTCTTAAACCAAGTTACATGTTTTAAATGTGAGATATTATTTTGCTTTATTTCAGTTAAAACCAAACTACAGAAACCTGAGTTCAGTAAAGGCCTAAAAGATGTTAAAGTAAAATTGCGTGAAGTGATTGAAATGTCCTGCAAAGTGAACATGGCGACTGTTACCAGCAAAGATTCAATTAAACTTAAATGGTAAGTTATAAAATATTTCATAAATAGTTGTCGCGAAAATCTGTTTTAGCATAAAAATATAAATAAAAATATTTTTTATAAAATATAAAATTTTAATTTTTCAATTAAATAAAAATTTAGGACTAAAAACGACAAGGAAATCAAAACTGACGAGAGATTAAAATTGGTCGGTTGTACCGAAGACGGCACTTGTTCTTTGACCATAAAGAATTCCACGTTGGAAGATTCAGCAGTGTACAGCTGCACCGTTTTCTAATGAAGTTGGTTCCGCTTCAACCAAAGCCACAGTGACTGTTGAAAGTAAGTGTTTGAAAGTAAACACTATTCTTTTATGTAACCATTTTGTTATTTGTATTATTGTGTCATTTGTTCTAATGAAAAAAATTTTAATACAAACACAGTTTTTAATTTTGTTTAAGCTGGTGCTCAAGGCCCAAAATCAAACAGCAACTGCAGCCCCAGACAGTATTCAGTTGGTGCCACAATTGTTTTTTAGTGTGAAGTAGATGGAGAACCCCGACGGAAGCTACCTGGTATCGTCACGTGTCTTTAAATAACATCTATAATTTTAAATTTATAATTTTTTATTTCAATAAAAAGCTATTAAAATCAGCTTACTCAATAAACAATATGGCTTTTAGGTATAAAAATGGAAAACCATTGAATTCTGACTTCTTTGGTATTGAGCTCCACTTCAAGAACCGTCCTTTCTTTCTCTTTTGTTATTATTGTTTCTTCCAGCTTTCGCACAAACTGTGGAGCGATTAATTTGAGAGTCTTTTCGACAGAAGCTTCGGCGCTGGTCTCCGCTTCTCCGGCTTCATTCTTAAGCTTGCAGGTGTAATTGGCCGCGTCATCATCCTGGGCGTCTTTTATTTCAAGTCTGAAAACACCATCACCTTCAAACGATGGCGTGATTCTGGCGTCAGCCTTCAATGGTTTTCCATTTTTATACCTAAAAGCCATATTGTTTATTGAGTAAGCTGATTTTAATAGCTTTTTATTGAAATAAAAAATTATAAATTTAAAATTATAGATGTTATTTAAAGACACGTGACTATACCAGGTAGCTTCCGGTCGGGGTTCTCCATCTACTTCACACTCAAAAACAATTGTGGCACCAACTGATACTGTCTGGGGCTGCAGTTGCCGTTTGATTTTGGGGCCTTGAGCACCAGCTTAAACAAAATTAAAAAAAACTGTGTTTGTATTAAAATTTTTTTCATTAGAACAAATGACACAATAATACAAATAACAAAATGGTTACATAAAAGAATAGTGTTTACTTTCAAACACTTACTTTCAACAGTCACTGTGGCTTTGGTTGAAGCGGAACCAACTTCATTAGAAACGGTGCAGCTGTACACTGCTGAATCTCCCAACGTGGAATTCTTTATGGTCAAAGAACAAGTGCCGTCTTCGGTACAACCGACCAATTTTAATCTCTCGTCAGTTTTGATTTCCTTGTCGTTTTTAGTCCTAAATTTTTATTTAATTGAAAAATTAAAAATTTTATCTTTTATAAAAAATATTTTTATTTAGATTTTGCTGCTAAAACAGATTTTCGCGACAACTATTTATGAAATATTTTATAACTTACCATTTAAGTTTAATTGAATCTTTGCTGGTAACAGTCGCCATGTTCACTTTGCAGGACATTTCAATCACTTCACGCAATTTTACTTTAACATCTTTTAGGCCTTTACTGAACTCAGGTTTCTGTAGTTTGGTTTTAACTGAAATAAAGCAAAATAATATCTCACATTTAAAACATGTAACTTGGTTTAAGACAATGTTTGTGGTGAACAAAGATATTATTAGTCAAACTCAAACCCTAAAAGCTAGTTAAAAATTCTAAACAGCTTTTGTTTACGTTCTTATTTATTCTATTAGTTTTATATCATGCGCCCAAAAGGATATAAAGATATTCCATTGGTTTTAAAAAGTTTTTTAGACAGCTGTTCATCTTTTTTTCTATTTTTTTGTTTTCCTTTAAATTCAAACAAAAATTACCTTCCACTTCTGCTGATTTGGCTTTTCCGGCTCAATTTTCTGACGCGCTGGTATTGTCCAATGTCACCAGCTTCAGCGTCTTAATCGTCAGTTTTTGCTATCCATCAGGGAAACTTTCTGCATGGGCATCATCACTTACTGGCTCGCCATCTTTATACCTAAAATACAGCATAAAATTCAACAACAATGACAAAATATTTATATTTAACCACTGTAAATAATTATGTGGA
>JASAMX010012882.1:0-16537 GCA_030248175.1 Microlaimidae sp. YZB2_3
GTTATGTACTTAACTTCTAAGCATGTATTGAAAAAGTGAAAGTTGAAACTTGAAGCAATAGATTTGGGTATTATTGTAACTTCAAATCCTAAAGCCAAGCGTTGATTATTGTAACGTAATTTGCAAAAAAGCACTTTCAATAATTAACATGCTCTTCCGTTAATTTCAAACAGCAAATCTCGATTTTCTTTTGACTGCATTCAAATCGTTTGCGAGAACCTATGCTTCAACACATCATAGAAAATTTTGGTGTAGCTTTATTTGTTTGAAGACTCTAAGTAGATAAATTAGAACATGTTCAGCACTAATTTATTCGAAGATTAGTCTAAATAAAACGCATGCCTCACGAGTTTGACTACAAACAAAGGCTACAATTTCTTAAATTAGATTAGCTAAATTTTCATAGAATTCGTTTTGATATGATAATGTGTTCTGATGTGATAAACGAAAAAAACAATTTAGATTTTTATGATTTTTTTGAATGGGGACGTTTTAAAGGCAAAAACAACCATGAATTTAAATTATTTTTGCCAAAGGCTGACAAAGATATTAAAATGTTCTCTTTTCCTCTCGAAGTGCAACATACTGGAACTTGGCTATCCAAAAACTATTGTAAATGCTACAACCTTCAAAAGTTTTAAATCTATAATTAATGAGGTTAGTTTGGATGAATTTCTCAAATTTAATAGACACATGATATAAGTAGCCATAACAGCTCTATATATTCTGTCCTTTTATTATTCTTTTCCAATGTGTTGCAGTTTTTTGGACCTTTAAGTGTGTTTTTTTTTCTTAAATGAATTTTTTTGGTAGTAACATGTAAATCGAAAGGGATCCTAACCTAGTGGCCCACCAAACCAAGTGATTTTCTATAAAATTATATTCATGTTATTTAAGTTTTTAATATCTATATGTAATTAATTCTTTTTATATTTTAATACTTGTAACATATTTTTAAGTATACATAAAGGTTTTTCATTCATTCATTCAAATTTCCCAACACATTTCTCTATTTTATTTATATTCAAAATTTTCTAATTAAAGTTCATATTGATTTGTTTTCAGTGTTAATTTTATTTTTGGAGATAATTTAGTAATTTCCATCATGATTTTTTAAAACTGTGAAATGTTATAACCAGACGTAAAACATCACATCGCAAACTGAATACAGCAAAACGTGGTTGATATTTATTTATTTTATTTATAATCAGAAAACAGAATAGATATATTACCCAAGTGCTTATCGATTTCTTCCCGACACTTTTGCTGGACATCCTGATAATGTAGAAGATAGAGAAAAATCCATTTCAAAGTGTTGATCGGATCGGCCATTCCAACTACTAGAATGTCGTTAAAAGTTCGGCACATTTGCTCCTCATTGAAACCACTGGACTGGTCCCCTTTTTCTTTTCTTCTTTCGATCTCGAGCATGTACGCTAGAATATATAAAAAAAACTTAACTAAATTACACTCAATCGTATGAATTCAGCATACCTACATAGTTAAACACACCGGTGTATTCACACCCAATCGCGTGATGCGCCGAGCATTATAATTTATGACATAAAACTTGTTAATTTTTTAAATTACAATTTTTAAGTTCTGTTTTGCTTTTTAGCTCTGTTGTAGTTTTTTCAGTTTTCGGCATTAATATACTGTCATACACTGTATGTCATTAAAAAACCTTTGCTTTTACTTCAAATTCTTGCTACTTGCTTACTTACAAAATCAAAATTATTTGGATTTTTTGCACTCATGTGAAATATTATATGCATTTATTTCGGTTACAAATCAATAAAAAATATCATTTTCATAACAAGTACAAAAAATGGTAATATCGGTAATATCAAAAAATATTAAAAAAATTTTTTCGTTTAAACCTAATGTTTAATTTTTAATAAATTTCATATTTTAAATATCTTAAAATCTAACCTTCCAGTTATAAGATTCATACAAAAAGGTAGGCAGATAAAAATCACCTGATAGAAAATCTAATGGTTCGTCTAAAGGATTGTAATGCTTCACAGCTTCTTTAACGAGAGATTCAACAATATATTTTGTTTTCTTTCCGTGCGCAGTCACTTCATAATATCCAAAATAATCTAAAATAACTAAAAGTTAAAACAGGAAATATAAAATTTTTTGTTTTGAAGTGACAAACTAGGGTTTATGGATACAGGTCCAATGGTAAAGTTAAAGTATCTGTGTTCTTTTTGTATCTTTTTTTGTTTGTGGCAAACTAGGGTTTATGGATACAGGTCTATTGGTAAAGTTAAAGTATCTGTGCTCTTTTTGTGTCTTTTTTTCGTTTTTCGTTACATCGGAAGTTTGTAACTAGAAATGTGCTCGGATCTAATTTTTTTGACATCCGAGGATGCGGATGCAAATTTTTGGAAACAAAAACCGGCGAACGCGGATGCAGATTTTAAAACAAAAATCCGCGGATGCGGCTGGCTATTAAATCCATTTTTACCATTTCGTTTTAGTTCTGGGGTGCATTTTATTCATATCTTAGTTTAATTAAAAAAAAAACAGGAAAAAAACGATGACTTTAGCTAAAAAGTGTTTTTATTGCATTTTTGAATTTTTATGGCTAAAAAAGTAAAAATAAGCAACTTAAACTCATTACTTATTAAGCATTTGTGAACTCGAAATCGCAGATGCGGATGTCAAAAATCATGCGGATGTCCGCGGATGTAGATGCGGATGTTGGGCAATTCTAGCTGTAATTAGGGTTAGCTCTGAGAATTAGGGCACGGATTATGGTTGGACCTGTGGCTCAGACCTTAGTTGGTTGTCATATTAAAAAGCTCCAATTTTGGTGAGAAGGTGTAACAACTCCCTTTGTGGTAACGTTATACGATACTTCATAAATGCAAGTTATAAAGTAAGGTCAACAAGTGATGGGTGCACGTGTAGCGTGTCAGTCGATAAAATACTAAGGCTGAAGATTACAGGTTTCACTCATATTAAATTAAAAAAAAAAACTAAAAATGAATTGTTTTGCATTCTTTCCGTGTTTCGCTTTATTGGGCTTCGTATTTCTACGTCACATATGAATAGAAAAAATATATCAAAAAACGTTTTCAATGTTATATTGACATTAAATAAATAAAACAATAATGAGACTTAAAATGAGTAAATGACTTACTAAAAATTGGAATATATCTGAGCCAAGGAACAGATTCTAAAAGCAAGCATTTTGGTCTGGTAACAAGACGAATTCCCTCATACAGTAAATCATTCCAGGCTTGGAATTTGCCGTCATAGCGGTCCCAGGTTGTGTTCATAAGAAGAGATTGCAGAATATTCCCTACACAAAGGTCAACTGGAAAATCAATGGATATCTGTTTTGCCTTGGATCCATTCAGAAGTTCTTCAATATGGTGAAACAATTCTTCTACTCTTTCACCCGCTTTTTGGTCCAGTAAATTTTTTCCCAAACCTAGGTCCTGTTTAAATACTTTGTTTTTAGTTGTTAAAAAAATCAACGTTAAAAATGATTTAGGCAGTAATTTTGGAAATATAGGGTCACAAAAAATAGAATGAAGTTGTAAGTTGATACTGAATACCAGAAACTTGGAGCCGAAAATATACCAGACTTGGAGCAAAAAGTTTAAAAGTCATCAAAACCTAAGTTTTGGGTATTTTTATATTTTAAAACTCCAAATTATAATAAATTTTCGATGACATTAACTAAATTCCTTCCCTACTTATGGCTCTAAAGGGAAAGTTGTGGTATACTGGTAAAACGTTCCTCATGCGTCTGAAAGTCCCACGGTCAACTAAATCACAATGCAATATTTATCAATTTATGTTATTCTTACGGATAATGTTTGGTTGCGCAGTTAACGCTGAGTGGTATTTCCTTATGTATCTCACCTAAGCCAAAAAAAAGTCAATGAATTATAAAAAAACTACCCAAAACAGAAAAAAAAACATTTCAATTCCAAGTGATAGAATTTTCACTACAATTCGTCAATCAATATAATGTTCTGTAAGCGTCATTTTAAATTGTGATGTGAGTATAGACTAGTTTTGAATAAGCGTGTTTTACGGTTTTTTAATTAAACGTCACAATAGTTAGAAATCATCACTAAATTAGTATTTTCGTGAACAATGATTTCGAATTAGTAAAAATAAAGTTGAAATTTGTGTTTTGAAACTAATTTTAAAACTACATAGGTTTTTTAATGTTGTGGTTGTAAAACTATTCAAAATTTAAAAATTATTTTTTAAAAAGTCCATTCCAAACTATTAAGCATTTTCTTTAAATGAAACATTAAAAAAACTAGAAACCAAGCGCGTCAGCAGCGCCGTACCTACGAAGCGGCAAAAAACTAAAAATCCCTAAAAACGGCTTTTGTTTTTGTAATATTAAAAAGTATTCAGGAAATTTTGAAGAGAAGGGGTCGAAATTTTGAACCAATTTTTAAACCGTAAAATGTACTAGTCGCTCGCTGTTTCTCAATTTTTCTCCAACATATGATTGGCGCTAGTAGTTATTATACCCTCTTTCTACACTAAAAAACTCTTATTCAGAACTAGTCTATATTCAGGATCCAGCCCAATATTTATTATAATTATCCACTGGTGTTTTATGAAAATTATTGTGTTGGGTGCCACAGAGCGTGCATAATTTAATTTTAATATTTTCTTGTCAAAAGTCTGGCAAAACAGATTTTTGACCTTTATGTTATTGTCTTAACGCTGGTTCATACTTATGTAAAAACGTCCTTTGGACAAAGTCCAAAGGACGTTTTTACATACGTTTGTACGCTGTGTTTGTCCTTTGGACTTTGTCCAAAGGACGTTTTTACATAAGTATGAACCAGCCTTAAATCTATGTAATTTGTAAATAACAACCGTTTCATATATATTTTTGTTGCTAAATTGAAAACAGGTGTTTGTGTAATGTTTAGCTGTGGCTCTATCTGACATAACAAAATTTTAGGTCGACGATGCCGCCACAAATTTGAAACAAAATTTGTTATGAAATAAATAATTTTACCCAATTAGATTAAAATTTTTTAATCAAGCTTGAGATACAAAATTAACATTAAAACAATTGTAACTACTTAAGTTTGATATAAATGTCAAATTATTAGTATAGTGTTTGATTTCACAAAAAATACTACAATAAAACGCATCTAGTCGGGGAGGGATTTTGTGGTGGGATCCCCGATCAAATTTTGTTATGTTAGTTAGGTTAATTACTTTATCTAAAAGTATAACATTATTTTAAAGTTTTTAGCATTAAAAGCTACAAAATAAGGTCCATATATTGAAATACCTTAAGCACTTGCATAGTAAAACGTTTTTGCTCTTTCCAAACAGGACCATTAGACATAAAGAGACTTTTTGTAGTATCGTCGTTATCATAGCCAGATATTTTATTTCCTAAAGTCGTTGAATCTCGATTTTGAAATGCGTCTCCGTTCTTAATCATGGTTTCCTTCATTGTTTTGTAATCGGTGATAAAAACCCACGGTTTACCTGTAAACATTATAGAAAAAATATTATTTATAAGAAAGGAAAGTGAAAGTTATATACAAAAAAATTGGCATATATCGGAAGATATTTAAAACTGTATTTTTTTATTTCGAATTTTCTGGTGAAACACACTGAATATTGTCTGAATTAGTGACGGTCCTACTCTCTAATATCATGCTCCGAAGCTCCGGTGCTCTGCCCCTTAAATAAGCGATTTAAACTTATTAAACATGAAATATGTTCTAAATTATTTTACTTGTATTTTCAAGACTATTTTTATTGTTTTTTAATAAATTTTATGGTTTTAAAAAATTTAGATTTCAAAAATTTTCTGAAAAAATAATTTATGGCATCTCTCTTCAAGAAAATATTAAAAATTGTTTCTTTTTTACTTATATGAATGGTAGAAAATAGGGCTGAAATCCGGAGCTCCCAGGGTTGTTCCGTCACAGCCCCGAAAAACGGAGCTCCGCTCCTGAACTCGAAGCTTTGGGTAACATTTCTAGTCTAAATAGATTTTTGGCTGCAGTAGTATCAAATTAATAATTTTCGATTTGGAGAATCATAATTTATTTTGAACTTGAATATGGTTTAATTTTCTTTTTTTAGAAGCATACAAGTACAGCTTGGTGTATACAATGAATATTTTGTATACGTCTGTTTTTTTGACAAAATAAATAAAAAATACAAAAAGAACCAAAACTGGTAAAAAGTCTCTTTGTTAACTATAAAATAAATCAAAAATGGAGATTTTTAAGAACCAAAAAATCGAGCTATATGCATGTCTCCCTTCTTAAGTGATGTATAAAATTTAAGTTAATTTAATGTATAATGTTTTAAAACTTAACACGACTTTAAATTTTTTTATAATCTTTTACTACATTAATAGATATAATCCATTCCTACCTCCCATCCACATTGTAAAAACCGATCCGTATTTTTGTGCCCATTTTTGAATCTGCCTGTAGGGTCTGTGATTTGCCAAAGCCAAACTATTTCCCACTACTGGCCATGGTGTGGGCCCAGGAGGAAGACCTTGTCGTTTTCCATAAAAATGCCAGTACAATAAAAAAGTAATCAAGCCCAATATGATAATTGAAGTCAGCATCAGGTTTCAATATTATCTACAACATCAAACACTTTAGAAATTCCCAAGTAAAATTCCCATATATGCTTGTTGCAGTTTCAAAATTAAAACTAAAATCGGAAAGTGCGCCACTTTCATACACATATGATTCCAAATAACACAAATAGATGACAGTTTCACTTCCAAATGAACTGAATGTTACTTGCTTAGCATAGCATTGGTACGGAATATGGTTATATGGTTGAATTTTGACTACTAATAAATGAATAAAACTACTTTTGCAAAAAAATAGTTTTACGGTTTACGGTGTTTTTTGTGTGGTATTCTTTTTACAAAACACACTACTCTTTGTTTTTCTTTTAAACTAAAGTGAATTTCAAAACTTTGTTTATCGGTATAGATATGAAATAATAATAGTTGATTTAACTCGTTTTAAATTTGAAATATTGGTTTACAGTTAAAAATTAACCGTTGATTAAAAAACCACGCCATGGAAAATAAATAAATCACACCTTTGTCAGCCGAATTATTTATTCCCGAAAAATATTCCTTATTAGTCGAAATTAAACTAAATTTAAAAATTAAGTTTTTTGGCTACCTACGCTTTTTTCTTACGAAGTTTTATCAGAATCCGTCTACTATTAACGAATTCGATTAATGTAGATCAATTAATGTATTAAGGTGGAACACTACAGTAAAAACCGCACAAACTTTGTACAGTCGCTATTCATTACAGCTGTAACCAATTTTTATAAACTGCATACTGTATTAATCCTCATGTCCTGAGCATCATTTTTTATATTTTGATGTAACATTAAAATTAAAAATAAGCTGTGGGAATGGTCCACAAAAGGGATTCCGACGAATCGCAGGTTTTTTTCACAAAATGACATTAAAATTTTTTTTGTGCATATTCAATTTTCCAAAAATTTTTTTGTACGTAATTTGGAGCAGTAGATAAAACTTTCCTGTTGTTTTCAGCAAAATCGTCTAGCGAGAAAAAAAGTTGACCGAGAAACCCGACATTTTGAAGAGTTTTTTGAGAAAATTTGTAACTTTGAGAACAAAATTTCTCGTTGGTCTCTATACAATTTTGATGAAGCGACGCCAATGTTTGTAACTCATTCAGTTCTCCATTTTTATATATAGTTTGTTAAAATCGGTTCGTAAACAAATTTTTATAAATTTGCAATGGATGAATTTGATTTGACGTCGGGAAACTACATTTTGAAACACTCGTTTAAAAGTACTTTTTAACAAAAGTATCCACGACGTAGCAGTAGCCGAGTGGTTAGAGCGTAGGACTAAGGCATACAGAACGCATACAGAAGGTCTAGGTTCGAATCCCCCTGGGAGTTTTTTTAACACCAAAAAATGTTTTTTTTTAATTTTAACTTTTTTTTAAATTTTTTTAACTTTTTAATTAAAAAAATGTACATCTAGATACTGTGTCTCAAACCAAGAATCATCTTTGAGGTGGTTTTGAAGTAAAACCGGGGTAAGGTGCAAGTGTCCTCCTAGGGGAGGTGGTAACCCCCCTAGCGCCCCCTGGGGTAGAATAGAAAACGGAAGTTCGGATTCGTAATAGGGACCCCGAAGAACCCAGGATAGTTATTTTTTGAAAAATCAAAGAAATTTTTGGAACTGTAGTGTTCTACCTTAAGATACCCGGCCTTTAGTGTTATATTATTTATAAATTGATAATTTTAATAATATTGTAATAAGTAAAAAATATTTCAATCGATTTTAAATCAACGTCTAGCAGACAACGGTCAATAGTATTTTGTATCTAAATTAATTTTTTAATTGAAATGCTCACATGAGCTGATTATTTATAGAACAAACTTAATTTACTGGATAAAAATAAAATATAAAGTTATACAACAAACAAGGCATAGAAGATAAATGTAGTGCAAAACTTATAAGGAATAATGATAAGACCTCTGTTTTAATGCAAACACAATTACAATTTTTAACAAAACACTACTATAAAACTAATATAAAATAAAACTATTACTAATATACCTACAAACTATGGCGTTTCGGGCATAACTTTAATCTGTTTGCAAGTCTTGTCTGGTAAAAGTTTTATAACGTACATCTATTACGGGAATATATTTGTTAAAAAACTGAAATAACCTATAGAATTTCACAATAAACTTGGCAGCTAAAACAAACTATATTGATTATTGAATAAAAGTGTTGGTGAGTTGAAAATTAACAGGGTGTCTGCTTATGTATATTATGTAAACACTATGTAGAGAGGAAAACATATGTAGTGGATATGGGTTAAGAGTATTGCTTTGTGTAAACACTGCTACAATCTAGTTTGAAAAGATTCAATTTTAAAGGTGTAAAACTAAGAATATTTGAAGTTTTAAGGTTTCAAAAAAAAATTTTTAAGGCTCAAACACATAACACATATAATTTTTTACTTTTTTAGGATTAAAATTATTATGTATAATTTTTGTCAATAGAAAGAATGCATAAATAAAGAAAATGTGTAACTGTATTTTGACTGAGAAAAGAAAATGTGTGACTGTATTTTGACTGAGGAAACAATTCTTTTAATATTAAAAGTATATATATTACAAGTATATACTCGGTACCGCCAAGAATGCATAAAAGTAAAGAATGTCCGACTGCATGTTAAACAGTAGTTCAAATTGTAGGTAAATTATTCCACACTGTAGATTTTTTTATCATATAGAAATAAAAATTTGCGAACGCAAAACTTCTAGATGAAGTTTTTCAACATACTGCACTGTCGAATAAATGAAATTATAGGCAAAATAGTATTTAGCTGACCTCGATAGTTGCAATATTGAATCGACTATTTAACAACAAAACTATTAAAAATTTTTTAAAAAAAGCGGTTTAATTATAAAGATTTACCCTATTTTAATAATTTTTTATCAAATTTCTTAATTTGAAACCCAAACGCCATTTTTTAAGGGCTAAAGTTGGTTAATTTTTGTATATTTTGTAAAAAGGTGGAATTTAAAAAAATTCTGCGTTCTTATTTGTTTAAAAAAAACGTCATAACCGCACAATTTTAATTGGTCTTCTCATATTTTTTAACACAATACTGTCGAGTAATTCAAGTTATTTAAAATATTTTATGTTTTAACATGTAAATCAATTTATACGTTGGATTCAACAAAAAAACGTTGAATATTAAAACAACATTACGTGAAAAAAAATATCATCAAAGAGTTTTACGTTTGCAGTTTTTTTTTGCGAATTGGCCGTCATCCTGCAAAATAATCTACAGTATTACGTAGAAAAATTACCATGTAGATTATTCCACAAATTGTAGATTATTCCACAGGTCGTAGTAGATTTTTTACATGATAAAAAATCTACACCGTGAAATAATCCACCTATAATTTAAACAACTGTTTAAGACACAGTCGGACATTCTCTACTCTTATGCATTATTGCTACCGCACCTTTAAAGGTTCGGTGCACAGTCAAACTTTTTGTCATCGATTTTGATGATTTTTTGAAAAAGTCTTACCCCTGCCTTCAATAGCCCACAAAAATTTTTTCATGAAAACATCTCCCCTGGTTCAGGAGATATGCCAACCGAAAATAGTGTTTTTTGATAATTCTGTATTTAAAACATTGCTCAATGGGTGTAACAATATAAGTTACAAAATATACTATCAAAAAAACCGGCTATTTTCTACTTTAATTTGATTGTTAAGATTAGTGCAGTATTTGTCGAGATATCGCGTTTCCTGTACAAAAAACCCTAGGTTTTTTCGTATTTGTTTGGTCCTTTTTATTTTAAAACTAAATTTTAAATTCAGCACTCATTTTAGATTTACCATATCACAATTTTCAAACTAGCCTTGAAAAATGCTCTAAGAATAGAGCAGGAAAAAGGGGCGATTTTTCCCCGGACGTATGTTTAGACAGAAGAGATGTAGACTAGTCTGAGATGGACATTATGTGGACTATAGGAAATTTGCATTTGGTTTGGCCAGCTACTCACTAAATAAAAATTTCTACGATATGATAATGATTTGTTTATACATTGATCTAATCACACAGCACTGTTGTATTTTTTTTTAGTTTGATGAAATGTCAATTGAAAAAATCATACTCACAGCAATCTTTGACAAGCGCGAAATCGCCACTTTTTCAATTAGAAGGTTATATTTGTATGTGTAAGAAACAACTATAAATTTGAAAAAGTGGCGATTTCGCGCTTGTCAAAGATTGCTGTGAGTATTATTTTTTCAATTGACATTTCATCAAACTAAAAAAAATGCAACAGTGCTGTGTGATTAGATCAATGTATAAACAAATCATTATAATATCGTAGAAATTTTTATTTAGTGAGTAGCTGGCCAAACCAAATGCAAATTTCCTATAGTCCACATAATGTCCATCTCAGACTAGTCTACATCTTTTCTGTCTAAACATACGTCCGGGGAAAAATCGCCCCTTTTTCCTGCTCTATTCTTAGAGCATTTTTCAAGGCTAGTCTACCACTTTTTTTGAATTAAATAAAAAAATAGCCTAATAAACAATAGTTTTAGCTGCGCAATGACATATGTTTATAATCATTCCGTTGCCGAGATAAAATAAAAAATAATAATAAGAAGAAGATGAATTTAAATTACAAAATTAACCCACGTTATTTAATTATAGTTAGTGCGGTGCAGTTGCGCTTCAGACAAAGTTTACCTATGTTCTCTAAATATAGTTGGCGCGATGCCGTGCGCCAATGATTGCAATTATAATTTTTAAAGTAAAAATAATAATAATAATAATAAGATGATGAACATGAATAACAAAATTTACTCACGTTCTCTAAGTATAGTTCCCCGCCACCCATGAAATTGCTATAAAAATCATTTTTTTAAAAAAACTTCACATTCCACCCGACTTTTTAAAACTTCAACTGGGCCATGTTGTTGGTTTACGAAATAATTAAATCTTTCTCATATGGTTTTGATTTTTTATTCAGTGTAGTTTAAAGTTTTTGAGATTTAAGTGCGGAAATGATGATAATAAACAGAAGAACATAAATTTTAAATGCATCTTTAAATAATTTTTAATGATATACTGCTAAAATGATAGCATTTTGCGTGAAGCTTTGAATTACATTGAATAATATATGATATATTCATTTATAATTTTCATAGAATTTAACTCGTTCATACTCAAAATTAATCTACATAGGAGGATTTTAAAAAAAATATTAGACGTTTTTAGATTCTTATCTCAAATTCAATAATAATTTAACGTGCGTATTACAATAATATTTAATTTTTGATTACAAAGATTTTATTAAAAGTAATAAAAAAAGTTTTATTCTTTTAAAATTAGTTTTTGAAGCCACAGATATAATGGTTAAGTTCTTCTAAAAACCGAAACATATTTATTTGTGGTATTGAAAAAAAAATCTAACTGAAGCCAACTCTGCTTAACAACTGGTTTTTTTTGTGCAAGGAAAACGCAACTCGAAACGACGTAAGTCAAATAATGCGCATTTAACCAATTGGCATGTTTTAGTAAAGATTTTTAGCAGAATTTCCTAGTTTTGTGTTTTATATAATGTAACTTCCACAAATTTAGAATTTATTTTATAAATGCTGATGCTTGTTTCTCCTATATTTATTTAAACAGTTTTTTATTTCTTTCTTCTTTAAACCAATCTTAACAATTAAGGTATCAAATTAAAGTATAAAGTAGTCGGTCTTTTAAGTGCATTTTTTGTAATTTAAATTTTTATACCCATTAAGCAATCTTTCAAGTACAGAATTATCGAAAAAACGCCTTTTTTGGGGGGTCATATCCCCTAAACCAGTGAAGATATTTTTATGAAAAAATTTTTGTCGGCTATTGGGGCAGGGGTAAGTTTTTTACAAAAATCATTTAAATCGAAGACAAAAAGTTTCGCTGTGCGCCGTACCTTTAAAGATTTTTTTAATTTTATTGTTAACAAATCGAAGATACTTTTTAGTCTGTATTATTTAGAAATTGGTGAGCATCTTGACTTGTTACATGCTCTGCTACGAAGTACACTATTAATATTACTTTTTATCAGTTAAATTACATCCACCTGAAAAACATGACTGTGTCTGACTCTTCAAAAATAAAAACAAAATAATAGTCAGTTTTTAGCTTTTTATAAAGAATTCTTTGTTGAAAGAAAAAATATAAATATTCATTCTTGCAGAAATGTTTATTACATATAAGTTAAGGTGAATCTCCATAAGCCGAAATATAAAAACCTTTATTGTTCTAAAAACAGAATTAATTCTAAAAAGTGGATTTATTATAAATTATATAAAGTTCGAACTAATATATAATATAAAAAAACTATATTATTTATTCATTTTAAGAAACTACTATAAAAATATATAATATGCAGATATATTTAATTATGTAAAAATAAAAAAAAACACGTATTATAAGCGATCTATTTTTTTATTAAAAATTTTCAATTTCAAGTTTCGTTTAATCCAAAATCAGTTGTTTCTATTCTAAATATTTACAGACGTGTAAAATTTAATAAAATTCAGTTATCGAACTTCCACTACGACTTCGTAAGGCTGAGGTTCTGGATTTCCACTGGCGGCATTTGGCTTAAAATCCGGTAGGTGATTTCCTGGTTTCAAATAATAGCGGTTTATTATGTTTGCCACGATCACAAACATTTCCATTTTTGCCAAACCTTCACCAGGACACATTCGTTTACCTAAATTAATGCAACAATATAAAACACCCAAGCTTATTTGAGAAAAAATGATTAGAAATTTATTTAACTTAAATACCATAAGTAAGCGTCAAGACAAAATAAATCTTTTTTTGCGTCATTCCCTCTGAAACTTTTTTTAACAAAACTTTATTTTTGATGAAAAACTTATTGCATATTCCAAAAAACGCTAAATTAAAATTGATGATAGTTTTAGACTATAAAATTTAATTAATTTTTATCCATAAATTCAAACTTCTGGTTCTGAAGAATCACTAAGCTGTCAACCTAAAAATAAATTTTTTTAAAAAAATTTTTAAATAAATGATTTATTTTTCAAAAAATATTTTTATGATGACAAACGTGTTATCATGATGGTGTCATTATTTGAAAAGAGGCAAAGTTACAAAATCGTTTCAACAGATACTCAAAACAGTATTATAAATTTGAACTTGTGCCAAAGGCTAAATTCTATGGTCAGTGACAGGGAAACCAGGTAATTCATAAGAATGTCTGACAACATATAAATTCTTATAAACTTTATAAGAATCGCTTTGTATTTTTGCTAAATAGTTTGTTTTTGTAATTTTTAGGCGGTTAATCTGGTTGTAAGACCATTTCATCAGTTTTAAGCTAATTTTTGTAACGGTACGGGGTCTTTGGAGCCGTCAGCAAGTAACTTGTTTTATACATACCCAATGAAAAGGGCATTCTTCCACTTTCCTCAGTGAGCCATCAGGTTCCAAAAAGTGTGCTGCTGGGTCGAAGATTTCGGGATTAGGGAAAATACTCGGGTCCATATTCAAATTTGGATACTGTGGGACAACACCCACTCCTTTCTTCAAGACAAAATTTCCTATCTAAAGCAGTTTAAATAAAATTTAAGTTGAACTTTTTTAAAGGCAATAGGAAATTAAGATCAGGTTTCGCGAACGTACATTTTCCTACAATTATTGATTTGAAGGAATTTGTTAAAAAAATTCGAGCTAGAACAGGGATGTGAAAATGAAAAACTTAAAAAGAATTATTGCCCTGTTAAAAGAAAAATCTATGCCCTGTTTTCTAATTACTAAAAAGCCTTAGTCCTTGACTCAAAATTTATTTTTGTGGCTTTTAGTCTCATTATTCTAAGGTTCTATAATATTTCAGCAGCTCCAAATTTTCTATTTACCGCTCCAAGTACCACAAATCTTTTTATTTTAGTAAA
Organism: Microlaimidae sp. YZB2_3; assembly: GCA_030248175.1. Taxonomy (NCBI): domain Eukaryota; kingdom Metazoa; phylum Nematoda; class Chromadorea; order Desmodorida; family Microlaimidae; species Microlaimidae sp. YZB2_3. The sequence goes on from JASAMX010012882.1 coordinate 14,503, forward strand.
AATATTTGCAGAATCGCAAGTTTCTTTAAACGGCTCGCCTTCAAAAGAGTTCCGGCACAAAAGAGTCCTGAAAAAAATCGCAGCTGGCACAAAAGAGTCCTGGCACAAAAGAGTCCCGGCACATTTTTCTAAAAGTAGGTAGAAGGTAGTTAAATTTAAAGAGGCAAATATACTCAGGAAAAAATCATCAAGTAAGAGTGATGGTTAGGAATCAAGATACGACTTTCGCCAGTATCATAAATTTCTTATTTTTTTGGCGTTCGCTATTATTTTTTACCTGTTGTTAATTCTATTTTAAATGTACGCAGTTGTGTGTCAGCTGTAAAAAATTGGTTTTATGCCAGGACTCTTTTGTGCCGACGTTTTTTGATTGATTGCATAGCCAATTTCCCTCAGGCTATTTCCTCCAGAAATGCTGCTGCCTTTGCGGGTTGAAGCCATAGGTCTTCTACTTTTAATGTGGTAGGAGTTTTGGTGCAGTTGAAAAGGTGGTGAACATCATGAGGTTTCTGGTTGCATTTTAAGCATACATTTTTGATTAGAGAGTTTATTCTAGATTTGTATGAATTTAGATTATGACAAAATCTGGATCTTAGTTGTGACAGCAGTGTTCTTGATTTTCTTGGAAGGTGTTCTTCGCTTTGGTGTATTTCATGGGGTTTGCTTTTTAGTAGAGGATTGGGTTGGAGTTGAGATAGGATTCTTTTACGAAATAGGTGTGAATGTTAGTCTGGATAGCTTTTTCGGTGAGAGTTTGGTTGAAGAAATTTTTTGCTATTGGACCATATTTTGATCGGAGGGTGTGTTTTATTTCTCTTGGCCTGAATTCGTTCGCTATGATTTTGTTGGATGGGTGAGTCTGTTGCATAGTCTTGGCGAGAAATTGAGTTGCGAGGAGAGATGTGTGGTTTTCGATTGGTAGTAGTTTAGTTTCTTGATGGAGATGATCTAGTGAAGCCATTTGTGGCAAACAGTTGCTATCCCAAGTTGACTGGAAAAGAGGTAGAGATGTTGACCATTTCCATTGCTGGATCTGAGCAGTGTCGCTGCGTGGAAGCCGCTCCGTAGACACCTTTGTGCCGATCTCAGCGCTCGCAGCGCTTTGGCGCATAAACGCATTTTCTCCGGGACTCTTTTGTGCCGGGACTCTTTTGTGCCAGAACTCTTTTGTGCCAGCTACGATTTTTTTCAGGACTCTTTTGTGCCGGGACTCTTTTGTGCCGGACCCTCTTTAAACCATTCTGTGCTAATCACTATTGAGAAGGTGAAAATTTTAAAAAAGATTGGTCCAAAAGTTATGGACCAACATTGATGATGGATTGGATCGTTTTTTATGACTAATACTTAGTTTAAATTGTTTTTTAACCCAAAGCAGTAAGGTAATGTTTGTTAGCTGAATTAACACAGGAATAATCAAGACAGATGACCTAAATTTAACGCTCTAATAAAAAAATAACTTAAAACTGCACAACGCCTACCAAAATCAATAATAATGAAAAAAGATCCAATTAGTTGAACGAAATATACTCATAGTTGGCAACTACAACTTAAATCTTATGCACTAACCAAATGAAGGAATTCAGGAATAGGTCAGCCACAAATAAAAAAGATGTAGATTTAACTTTAACTACAACCGAAAAACTCATAGACTATAAATAAAAAAAACCTTGGCTTCCGGTGCGCTTACTGCCCGCGGAAAATTAATAGGTATGGAGTCGTTCATCCTCTGAATTTCATACATCGTAGCCACCATAAATGGTAAACTGGTTCGATCCTTGTAAGTAACCAAACGGCCACCGGTGTTTTCTGAAAAAAAAAACAAAATACGTTCAAAACAGTACACTATATAGCTGAAAATGTTAAAAGATAAATCTCATTTTATATACATATAATTATCACAAAAATATAAAAATTAACGTACATTTTTGGAAATCAATAGCTATCAAACTTATACACCCGCACAAATATATATAGGGTGGTGTGTTTTAAAAGTTATCACATAAAAGTTGACAAAAAATTATGGTAACGCGACCGT
>JASAMX010012883.1:0-13658 GCA_030248175.1 Microlaimidae sp. YZB2_3
TATATATATATATATATATATATATATATATATATATATATATATATATAGAGAGAGAGAGAGAGAGAGAGAGAGAGAGAGAGAGAGAGAGAGAGAGAGAGAGAGAGAGAGAGAGAGAGAGAGAGAGAGAGAGAGAGAGAGAGAGAGAGAGAGAGAGATAGAGAGAGAGAGAGAGAGAGAGAGAGAGAGAGAGAGAGAGAGAGAGAGAGAGAGAGAGAGAGAGAGAGAGAGAGAGAGAGAGAGAGAGAGAGAGAGAGAGAGAGAGAGAGAGAGAGAGAGAGAGAGAGAGAGAGAGAGAGAGAGAGAGAGAGAGAGAGAGAGAGAGAGAGAGAGAGAGAGAGAGAGAGAGAGAGAGAGAGAGAGAGAGAGAGAGAGAGAGAGAGAGAGAGAGAGAGAGAGAGAGAGAGAGAGAGAGAGAGAGAGAGAGAGAGAGAGAGAGAGAGAGAGAGAGAGAGAGAGAGAGAGAGAGAGAGAGAGAGAGAGAGAGAGAGAGAGAGAGAGAGACAGAAAGAAAAATTCAAAAAATGAAATAAAAACAAAAATGTGTATTTACAGTAAATAATTATAATAGAAGAATGCATTACACAGAAAAAATTTCCAATTTACACAAGAAATTTTCTAAGTCTCTTCTCATCATAAGAATAGTTTTCAAAAAGACATATAATATAGAAATAACTGAAATATTACTTTAATAAACTCGTTTAAATAATGGAATTTTGGCACGAATAACCTAATAAAAACACACAAAACAATGTGTTATTAAAAATAAACGAATACAATAGAACTATAAACGTTTGCACGATCACGTGTGTCAGTGTTTATGTTTATATTTTGAATTGATAACTATCCAATAGAATTCTTAAGAAACTTACGTCACTAAAAAGACTAATAAGTCACAAGTCAAGTTTATTAAGTTCTTTCTTAGAAATTATTTGGACAAAGTTATAGATATTACTCAGGATATTATTATAAAATACAGAGCTTTAAGTATTTAAGTACATCAAATATACCCGCATTTAGGTACATCAGTAGAACTAAGTGAAATTTACGATTTTTAAAAGGTTTCATCGCAAATCAGTCTAAAAATTGTAAATAATTTTAAAAGGGTATGGCTTAATTTTATTTTAATTATGCCCATATACGTCTGCTATTGTGACACATACCGCACAAAATACTAGTTTTCCATTTTGTACAATATTTAAAAAACTTCTGGTTTGTTTGCTTCAATTGGATTTTTTCCTGAAAATATGCCATTATTTTTTAAAATTAATTAGTTTTAAACTATTCACCTATTCTTGTTATCAAAACATAATCTTTAATTACAATTAAAGCATCAATATATTTTAAAATTGTTTATTTTCATAAGTTTAAATAAAAGTAAAACAAGTTTTCTAAAACGTTTACAGATACAAACACAACAATTTTAATGTCAGGGTGTACGTTTTAAGGTTAAAAGAAAACACAAACCGGCATATTTAAAACCTGGCAGCTATAAAGTAAAATATACAAACGACCGTTGTTGTGTTTTATTTTGCTAAAACAAATTGCACTTTGGCCCGGCTCGGGCCCGGGACCGGAATGACAACTGACGCGTGCCACTTACACCGTTAATTGTCGCTGCGGTGTGAGCTTGTAGTCACTTGTCACTTTTCAATCCGGTGTAAATTAGGCTTTTGAAATGAAAAAAATACAATATATTAACTTTATTCTTTATGTTAGAACAACGACGATAATGCGCGGTGAAGCCAATCAATGATACAAAATAATTAATGAGACTTTGATTTGTTTTATTACTATGGAGTGAAGATTCATTTTTGCGTGATTCAGTTCAATTAATCAAGGAACGTAAATTCATTATTTTCATAACTTTTTCAGAAAGTTTATTTATTCTGTGAGACTATTTAGGACGGGTTTCTAAATTAAAAAGAAAGAAATTTTTTTTGTTTTTGAAAATCAATATCATTTACACTGGGCCATGTGCCATACACTTGCAAAAAATAAAAAAATATTTGTTACAAAAAAAATCAATTATCCTCTATATTTTGTGATCTCACATAACTATGCGAAAAATTCTTATCATGATACAGAAATTTCAACATCAACGATTCAGAGCTTTTTTAACAACAGAAATAAGTGTTAGTCCAAATACTTCTGTTTTTTCTAGCGTTGTTTGAAAAAATTGTGACTCGGTTAGGACTCCTGACCAGAAGCCTGTTTCATAAAAACCTTTGTAAATCCTCATTTTACAAATCTCCGCCTATTTTTTGTAAAATACACGATAAAGGTTTTTCGACTTGTAATGCAGGGGGAGCATCTTCGTGCACTGCTCTGCGCTGATTGGTCGCAGCCACGTCATTTCATCTCCGCTGACCCATCAATATTCGCCGTGTCGTATATCCTCTATTATGTAATTTGCAAAAAACAGGCGGAGATTTGAAAAATGAAATTTACAAACGTCTTTATGAAATAGGTCCCAGTAGGGTAGTGCATTTAATTTCGGCACTTTTTTGTTTTTCCAATGTAACTTTTTACTGTATGGCTCGATTTTCATGTTTGATAGCTCATTTTGAAGCTTTCACAATACTGCGTTGTGTCACAAAAGTTTCACTGTACGAAAGTATTTTTTTTACTTAATTAAATCAGTTTTAAAAAAAATGGAAAATTGCCGAAATTAAATATGTGCATTTAATTTCGGCACTTTACAAACAATCGATTGTTTCTCAGTAAAAAAAATCATCATTTTCAAAAATTTAAAGGCCTATCATTATCTTCAGACAGTTTTTTTTAATTTAAGCTTCTACTTGTTGTTCAGCGTGTAACTGGCAAAAAGTTACAGCTAAAATGCCAAATGGTATCAAAATGAGCAAAATTTGGAAAAAAAGTGCATTTAATTTCGGCACTTTTTAAAATGACCCTCTTAATCGAGTTTAAGTTCAGTGCTATGACCCCTACACATTTCAACGTTGTCTTTTAACTATATGCAACTACAATTTATCACCCGACCACTTAATTCAATCCGTTTTTACCTACAGCATATAAGTGCCGAAATTACACTATTTTATTTTATAACGATTGCTCACCACAGACGCAACGTAGAACCACGCGGACTAAAAATTCGGAAAATAGACTAAATTTTACCAGGACAGTTTAATTTTTAAACCAATTTATTGCGTAATCATGAAATGCCCATGTTCTAAAAACGAGTAACATTTTTAATTTTTGTAAATCACACAATTTCACATAAAAATATCATAACATAACAAATAAAAAGCTCAGGAAAGTCATCTACATATAATTAGCTCTCATTTGAGCTATCAAACGTTGTATTCCGTCCAGGATTACCAAAGATATAGTCCAAAATCAAAAATGCCCAATTGGGAAAACTGCCGAAATTAAATGCACTACCCTATAATCAAGTTTTCTGTTGAACCAAATATTACAAAAAGTTATTGAATTACAAAAATAGAGGTATTGGTAAATCACATTTTTATCGTTTTTAAATCGCTCATATGCATGATCAGTATTTATGCCGCATTACTAAAATAATTCCATCAGGGACGCGAAACTCGTCTGCCCGTGAATTCGAAAGCACACCAATTCGCACAGAAAACTCCACGCGGACAATCCGGTCCCGTACAGGTAGGCCTGAAATACCGACGACAGACGATCTAACGATATCGGCTTCGACACCTCCACGGAAGTTCGCACCTTGGCGTTCGGAGTTGAAAACGGGGTCAACGGATTTGATGGCAGAACCCGAACCGTTATGACACGGTCAAGTTCAAATAAATGCAATGAATGTTTAACGTTTTTTTAAACGTTTTAAAAAGCTGTAATTTTACAAAGAAATTTAATGTAGTATAGTATCACTGTTTATTCAGCAAATTATACCATAAGGGAGGAACTTTAAAGATAATCTTAATTTAATTTATCTGAAGGGGTAATCCGGAGATTTAAAAATCGAATTTCATAATACGCGTCTTGCAAAGTGAAAAAAATACAAAGTATAAGCATTAATGAAATGAGGCACTTCTCTCTCACACTGGAGAAGTGTCTCATGAATAGTACACTGGAGTCTCATTTTAAGGTGTACCGGTTATATTTACGTATCCGCTATAAATAATTTTTTCTAACGGTTTCTATAGGCAAAAAAAATCCAGCTGACCGCGAGATTCGCAGTATTGAATCGACTATTTAACAACAAAAACATTCAAAATTTTTCACTAAAGCGGATTAATAACAAAGATTAAAAACTGTATTTTAATAATTATTTATTAAATTACCTAGTTTGTAACATAAATGCAAATTTTTTAAGACCTAAAATGGGTTAATTTTTGTATTTTTTGTGAAAAGGTGGAATTAAAAAAATTCTGCGTTCTTATTAGTTTTTTAAAAAAGAAACGTCATTACCGCACAATTTTAATTGGTCCCTTCATGTCTGCATTCTAATTTTCAGCGTCAGCCAGATATAATTCAACCATAGTATTTTTTTTATTATTCAGCATTTAAAAAATATGTCTCGGAGCAAAGTCTAAGACGACAAAATATAATTTTTACTTTCTTAATTTTGCAACGCTTGGTTACATTTGATTTTTCTACTTTGGGCTTGACTCGTCAAAAGATAAACCTCATTGTAAGACATATAAACGGGTGTTAGATTTGGCTGTGACACTTGTTTAGGTAAATTCTAAAGGCAACAAAGCAAGATAAAGCGTGTCTTTGATTTAAAGTAACAAAAATGACGATAAACTCGGCCCCGGCCTCGTTTGCAACTCTTCACCTTGGTCATCAGCTTGGTTTCCCCGAAGATAATGTGGGAACCTAGTCGGTAGCGTCTCTCCAACCGGTCCAACACCCCGTAGCGCAGGAGTTTCTCGTTGCTTGAGGAAATCAGCTGGCGAACCGTGGAGTTTTTAATCACGTTGAATGACACCAGCGAGGGAGTTGTAAGTCGGCCCGATCCGGTCCGATAAGAACTTAATTTATGGAGTATAGTACTATGTATACTGTACAATACTTCGATAAGAACTTAATTTATGGAGTATAGTACTATGTATATTGTACAATACTTCTATTTGGTTAATAAGGTGTTTGAGCGTGTTTAAACTCATTTGAGCTCCGCCAGACGCATAGGATTTTGCGATAGAACTTCAAGCTGCATCGAAAACCGTGCGTCACTATTATGTAAAACATGTCTTGGGAATTAAATTTAACCCCAAACCAATACTGATAATACTATTCATAAATTAAAAAACTTTAATTTTTATAGAATATTAATAATGCTAAAAAGATTAAGCTCTTCAGCTAAATAAAAAAAATCTTTTTGATATTCTTCACATTTTCTAAAATTTTAATGTATTTAAAATTCGTAAGCCTATTGAATTTTAAAAGCGTGTTTGTGTTTAAAGTTTTCAAAACAACGTTTACCCGGCTCTTACAAAGGGCCCATAAATATGACTTGAGCGTATAACTTAAAAGTTTTTATACCCTGCTCGTTTAAAGGTTTCCGGTGGGATTAGAAAAAACTGCACGCCCCACCCGGCCCGGTTGCCGAAGGCCAAAACCTACCACAAAATGACAGGAAAGGGGTTAGGTTTGGTTTTGCTTAGTTTAGGTTTTGCTTAGACTTAGCTTAGATGTTGCTTAGGCTTAGCTTTTGCTTAGGCTTCGGTTTTGCTTAGGCTTAGCTTAGGTTTCGCTTAGGCTTAGAGGTTTTGTTTAGGCTTAGACTTAGCTTAGCTTTTGCTCGGACTTAGGTGTCGCTTAGGCTTAGGTTTTAGGCTTGAGTTTTGCTCAGATTTAAGTTTTGCTAAGGCTAAGCTTAAGATTAGCTTATATTTTGCTTAGGTTCAGCTTAGGGTTTGCTTAGGCTAAGCTTAGTCGCTGATTTTCTTTACCGTTTTTGGGGTAGGTTTTGGCCCTTCTCGGCCCGGTTACAACTCCAACCCGTAGTGAACCGCTGGACAAGTCCCGCGTGACGATGAAGCGCTCATCTTTTCCCGTTATCGATTTTCCAGAGGAGTCCAGCGCCCCCTCGCGGAAGATTTGAGCTTCCAGCAGTGCAGTGGGCAAGGCAATAGGCGTCACGGCGCCCTGCGCCAGTGTTGTGATAACTATATACTCGAGTCACTGCTGGTTATTTCCACAGCGGAAAAGAGCGAGTATGTGAGTTTGCTTTTAACCCGGTAAGGACGGCTTTTGATTCTGCCTCCGGAAGCCTGGAGGCAGGTATAGGAGGAAAGAAAAACTGCCTTGTAGGCAGCTAGGAGGCAGGTGGTCGTGCTTTTTTAGTGAAAGCATATACAGGTTAGGAGACAAGTAGGAGGCAGCTAAAACTACCTCTGAGAGAGGTACAGTAGGAGGCAGGTACGTAGGAGGCCTCAAAATGTCCTATAGAGGTAGGTAGGAGGCAGGTAAAAACCGTTTTCTCCAATTGAGGCACTCCGTTCTTACTGGGTTAAGGTTGAAAAAAGGCTATACACATAACTGAAATAAACTATCAACGATTTTATTGCGCTGTTTTTATTAGTTTTTTATGTTAGGAGAAATTAGACTAAAATTTACAAAAAAAACTTTAACTGTGAAAAAAAATTTAAATGTGAAAAAAACTAAGTGTTAAATAATTGTACACGTGCATATCAAGGTAATACGCGGTAAAAACTTCACGAGCGAGAGAAAAAAGTAAAAATAATAATTTTATTCTGAAAAAATAAAACTTAGTTACCGCGGCGATTCTATAAGCTAGTGGTTACTATAAAATTAACAAATAACTAATCATACCTATTTTAATAAGCCAAATAAAAATGAAAAAAGATTTATAAATATAATTAGTACTTTGTGTTTTCCTTGGTGTTGATTAATTATCATGGGTGGCGCGGGAGCGCCACGGGGCGATTTAGCCCCGTGGCGCTGCGCCAACCATAATTAGAGAACGTGGGTAAATTTTGAAATTCAGAACCTTCTTCTTATTATTATTATTCCAACGCTCCATCCTTAAAAGCGATATTCCTTATTCGTTACTGATTGATCAAAAATAAACATGGGCTCATAAGAAAGAAGAAGGAATTACGCAACTTTCTTAGGAAGCACTTTTTTGATTTAGGTCCTTGTTATCGATTTATTTATCAAAATAAAAAATTTGAAAAATAGATAAATAAAAGCTCCCAACCGCACAATAACAGCCTTTTGGCAACAATAAGGATTGTACAGAGCAGAAAACCAACATCCCCTCATAAAAACCGCACAAAAAAAGCAGACGGCTTTTAATTGGTGGCAGAAACGGAACCAGTTCCGGTTTATTTACTATGTTATAATCATTCCGGCAACGGAATGATTATAAACATATGTCATTGCGCAGCTAACACTATAGTTTATTAGGCTATTTTTTAATTTAATTCAAAAAAAGTGGTAGACTAGCCTTGAAAAATGGTCTAAGAATAGAGCAGGAAAAAGGGGCAATTTTTCCCCGGGCGTATGTTTAGACAGAAAAGATGTGGACTAGACTGACATGGACATTATGTGGACTATAGAAAATTTGCATTTGGTTTGGGCAGCTGCTCACTAAATAAAAATTTATACCATATGATAATGATTTGTTTATAAATTGATCTAATCACACAGCACTGTTGCATTTTTTTAGTTTGATGAAATGTCAATTAAAAAATTATACTCACAGCAATCTTTGACAAGCGTGAAATCGCCACTTTTTCAAATTTATAGTTGTTTCTTACACATACAAATATAACCTTCAAATTGAAAAAGTGGCGATTTCGCGCTTGTCAAAGATTGCTGTGAGTATAATTTTTTTAATTGACATTTCATCACACTAAAAAAAATGCAACAGTGCTGTGTGATTAGATCAATGTATAAACAAATCATTATCATATGGTATAAATTTTTATTTAGTGAGCAGCTGCCCAAACCAAATGCAAATTTTCTATAGTCCACATAATGTCCATCTCAGTCTAGTCCACATCTTTTCTTTCTAAACATACGCCCGGGGAAAAATCGCCCCTTTTTCCTGCTCTATTCTTAGAGCATTTTTCAAGGCTAGTTTAAATGTTTTTATTGATAAAATTGTGCAACCTACGACAAATATAGTAGTCCGAGTGTAAACAATTACGGACTGGCCGTTTTGCTGGTGAATTTCCGAAATAAATTTATTTTAAATCAGATTTATAAATAAACAAAAATGTTTAAAAAATTGTTAAAAAGAGGAAACTTACAACAATTCGGGCTGGCGGCCGCAGCGAGGTCATATTTTTCTAATAAATTTAAAAAAATAACTTGCAGCAGTCCACCAAGATGAGCCAATTTACCAATGAAGAATTACGACGGTTAATTCCATGTGCACAAAAGTCTCGAGAAGATTTAAAAGTAATTTGTATATGACGTTGGTAACAAAAAAAAACACAATCATAACACACGAAAATAACATAAACATAAAACATTTTTTTAAAAGATAGCTAGCTGGTTGTGCATATTTTGTTTCTTCCTCATTTTTTCCGGTCTTATACAAAATATTTTCTATTCTTTTCGAGACCTTTGTGTACATCGAATTAACCGTCGTGATTCTCCATTAAGTAAAAAAATATAATACCTTATTATGCCTCCTTTTTTTATTTAATATTAATTAGATATCACAGCACTATACCTGACGTTCTCGGACGATTTTCATGGCTTCGTCAAAATTTTTGGTGATCAAAAGTCCTCTGGGGTTTCGCCTGATTGCGACCCTATCAAAATTGTCTCCAATTATAATTTTAATTTGAAAATATAACAATATGTTTATGCTATACTAATAACGGTAATGGAAAGATATATTAAAATTTTAAGAAGTTATTTATTTATTTATTATTAGGGTAACTGACTTAAATTCGGCCAGCCTTAATTTCGGCCACCGGTTGTTATTTTTGCCATGCGAAAAGTTATAGAATGAACTGCTTATGTTTGGATAGATCCTCATGTCATCTATCTAACAATATGCAGTTCATTTTATAACTTTGTGTATCACAAAAATAACAGCCGGTGGCCGAAATTAAGGCTGGCCGAATTTAAGTCAGTTACCCTACTGCAAAATATAAATAATTTTTGACAAATTAAAAACCACTCATAAAAGTTTTATCATATATTACTATACTTTTTTTGTGGACTTTTTTGAAAATCAATCCATTAAATCAATTTGCTTTAGTTGACATTTTTACAAAATAGATGAATATATTTTTGAAACAATAAAAGTATATAAATGTTCTTGACACGTCAACGGGATTTTATCAAAAATATTTAACACACAAATAAATGAAAAATATGTTACTTCTTGCATTGCTCTTAGACACATTTACTCTAAACCTACAGCCAACCATTTATTTTTAAAATTTTAAATATTTAATTTGAGTGGGTGTACAACACACGGTAGCAAGCCAATAGAGGACTTTTTGTAATGCTTAAAAATATTACGGGGTTGGGCAGACAGAATGTCGTGACTTTGGCAATCCTTCGCATCCCCGTTCCTTGGCCAAATCTTATATCAGCGCTATTTTTGATTTAAAAAAAATTTCAAAAAAAAGTGTTTCAAAAAATTAAATTGATTTACCTCAGCGGCTCCCAGCCTGGATCGTCAAGATACAGAAGGCGTTCCAATTGTACAGAATCCGAAATCGTAACCAAAAAATAGCGACCGTCAACTACTTGAGCTGCCAGCTGGGGTACGTTAAAAAATGGGAGCAAGAAGCTTTTCGGTTACCGTTAAATTATTATTATAGACTGAGCATTCGATAATTATAATATTTCTTTAATTAAATTTTAAATGCTAAAAATGTAAAATATTTGAAAATTCCACTTATATTTAACTGGTGAAAATAAAGCGATATTGATTTATTGCAATAATTTAACGCTAACCGAAGATCCGGGGCAGTTCTGCGGACGTAGACGGCGGCAAAAAGAACCCTGCCAACAACAGCAAAAGTACACCACAAGGTCATTAGAGCCAAACCAGTCCTAGCAGTTTGCCAATATTTTCTATCTCGTTGCTGAAAATCAATTTTGATGTGTTATCATGCCGAATTTTCGGGAAAATTTTTTTTTTTTTGATTTTTTAAAAATATTTCAAGAATTTTGATTTTTTGCTTTTTTGTTATCCATCGAACATATGACCATAGGGTTAATTTTAACAACAAATCATACTTTACTCAAACTCCAACATTTAATTGACTCGCAAAGGATTTAAATACTATTTAAATACAATGTATATACATTTTATGCTAATCAAACCTATAGCTGCCTTCAATAAACTGTGGTAATAAATGGCCATATAAGAAAAAAACATTTTACAATTTTAGGTAAAATAACTGTTCTCTCCTGAGGCCTGTCCACTAAAACCATTTTACCACTGTCTTATTTCGTTGTTCAGAATTGTTGCTAATGACTTTTCTCTGTAAATTGTAGATTATTTGAATGCGATAAATGTTTTTTTTTAATGTTTGTTTTAAATACAATTGAGAATCGATTTGTTTCTCAATCATATTATTTATTGCTTTTAGTTGTACATTATTAACATTACAGAAAAAAATAAGTCAAAAAATTGTAATAAAATTTTCAGCTGTAACATGGAATATTTATTTGTTGCAACAAATAAGTTTAAAAATTGTCATAAAATTACTGGAGAAATTTTATCATTAAATTAATTTTTGATAGATTGGCTATCATAGCAGGGCGCTGTTTCATAAAAGTTACGGACATTTCATTTCTTTGTAAAAACCCCATTCTTTTACTTAAATCTCAGTTTTTTTGTAACTTTAAAGTTCCTAATTTTAAACATACACTGGGCTGATTCAACAAAAATAACCGTACTTCGTGTTTGATATAGTACACCTGAACATCTTTTAGCCGCCTTCTTTCAAAAAACGAGCGCTTTTACCAATAAAACGTGAGCGCGGCAAAATTTCTGCTAGCAAAGACCAGAATAATGTCGCTTACAAAGAAATTGAATGTTCATAACTTTTATGAAACAACACCAGTAAGCTTCTAGCCGACCATATGTCATATAGCTTAAATTGTGTTTTTGATTCCATGTTTGTTTTCGTTTTTTTTTTGTTTTAAGTAGATTTAAATTTCGTGCAATAAGCATAAACCCTCTCCTTCACACAAAGTTATCAAAAATAAAATATTGTTTAACAAAATGACTGTTATATTTCCGAGTGTTAATGAAAATACGTTGTTTACTGCAAATAAATTGGCAAGAAACTGCACAGTTTCACGAAACACGTTTTCTTCCAATAGTAGTAAAACCCGAATTCATAAATCTTACGTAATAAATAATTTGCATACGGTGTAGTTTAATTTGCATTTTGTATTGGCATGGTTTGCACATAAATAATTGGACGTTAAGCATGATGATCGGTTCAGTATCAGTATGTTTAGTATTTTTACACTGGTTTTCAGTGAAAAAGGAATTTAATTAGGGGCATTTAACAGTTGCGAACGCTCTTTTTGCACCTCAATCTCTCTTACGCGAGATTCCAGGATTCATCCACCTCTTTCACAAAACTAATACTCACCTCAAAGCGATTATTAATAATTAATGTTCAATGATTTATTTTCTTGCGCGGTTTTCCAACCAAAAAATTAAAGGGAGTCCCACAGTTGCCAACGCATTTTTCGATCTCAATTTTACTCAGGTCAGATTAAAGAATTATAAACGCACTGTGACTAACAAAAAATATCCGAGTCAAAGTTATGCAAACACATTTTTCATATCTTTCTGTGCTGAAATTTCTGAATCCATAAACTACAATCCATATTGCGCAACAATAGACTAAAGATAAATTCTATCAGGGTGAAAATAGAGGAGTGGTAAAGTAACCACTCGTTTTTTAAAAAAATATCACGTGCGGGGAAACACGTGACGCAAATAAATAATATTTGGTTACATAACCACTGAAAACTTTTTTTAATTTTTCTTGCTCGGGGGTTAATTGTTTATTTCTTCCTGGCGGAGAGCGGTTACGCCCTTAATTTCAGCCTGGAAGACTTTAGCTTTAGTTCGGAATAAGCGTCTTTTAAGGTACGAGGGAGGGTACAAAAAGAAAAAAATAAAATTTAAAAAAATCATAGCTTTCTTAGTTTCTTAAGTTTAAACCTATATTTCTAAAAATTGCTAGACGATGATATGTTTCACTACGTTGAAGTGCTGTAATATATCAGTTTGTGCTAAATAAATGTTTGTTTTTTAATTAAACGTCACAATAGTTTGAAATCACCACTAAAATAGTACTTTCCTGAACAGTGATTTCGAATTAGTAAAAATAAAGATTAAATTTGTGCTTTTAAACTAATTTTAAACCTACATAGGTTTTTTTTAATGTTTTGCTTTTAAAACTATTCAAAATTTAAAAATTAATTTTAAAAAGTCCATTCCAAACTTTTAAATTAAGCATTTTCTGTAATTGAAACATTAAAAAACTGGTAATCAAGCGCGCCAGCAGCGCCGTCCCTACGAAGCGGCAAAAAACTAAAAATCCCCAAAAACTGTTTTTGCTTTTGCAATATTTAAAAAGTATTTAAGAAATTTTGAAGAGAAGGGGTCGAGATTTTGAACCAATAAATATTTGAAATATTTTAAACCGTAAACTGTACTAGTCGCTCGCTGTTTCTCAATTTTCCCCCTACATATGATTGGCGCTAGTAGTTATTGTGCCCTCTTCCTAACACTAAAAAACCCTTATTCCGAATTATTCTATAAGTGGAAATCCACCCTAATCAAACTGCGCAGTTCCTTTACCAAGTTTTTTATAGGACCATCGAATTTTTACAATCTTCTGAAATCCTACGCAGTTTATATTTATACTTGAAAGAGCATGCGGAAAGCCATTCTTTGGACAAATATCGGCCACAGTCTAACCAAAGACATTACAAAAGAACGATATTTCCCCCAGACGAGAATAATGGTGAATGCGAACCAGAGACCTGACCAAACCAACCACACCTCTGCGTCGAAAGGATCGAAAATTCCCACTGTTTTTCGTTTTTCCAAAACCTATATTATATTCAATTTTTACTAAAAGAAAATTGAATGGAGATTGAACTGGAGAACCAGTGTAGTATTGGTATATTATTAGTAACAAGTTATTTAGGATTTAGCTGGGCAAAAAAATATTTTGTGTTAAACAAATGTTGCGAAAAATACATTAAAGTTAATTAATAGAAATACAAGCAAAATTAAGAAAAAAATGGGAAATGGAGAACAACCTAAGGATATCCCTGGATTTTCGGTTTTCATAGTTTGACTCCTTGCTAAAATCTTTACCTGTGCCATAATCAATTTCAGAAACTTTTTGAAGTGCGATAGAGCAAGTTTTCAAAAAAACTTAAAACGGTTGTAAGCATACATCGAGGTATTTTTTACTTTTTTATGAATTTAGCTAGCCTAACAAAATTAGGGTCGTTTGTTTTTTGCGAAATAAAAAATTCTCAAAATTTATAGTTTCATTTAATTCAATTTTTTGAAATATTTTATAATAATATTTAAAGAATTTTAGCGGCGTAGGGTAATCAGGGAAGAGCGCGGAGCGCTCTTTCCCTTATATTAAATGGGTTAAGTCACTGCGCGGTTAAGCGTTGTTGATGGCGTCATCTAGCAGTACGTAACTGAACGAAGAACA
>JASAMX010012884.1:0-26644 GCA_030248175.1 Microlaimidae sp. YZB2_3
CACAGTGTTTATAGTAGTTTTATTAAACATGTATGCCTTAACTACTGAATGGGATAATCGATTTGCAATTGAAAAACTAAGATAAATTGCCAATTTAAACTGCCCGCGTAGTGGGGAAATTTAAACTGCCCGCGTAGCGGGGGAATTTAAAGGTAATAAAAGGTAATGAACGGGGAAATAAGGTAATAAACACTCCGCGCGAAGCGCGGAAAAATTTTTTAGTCCTTTTATAACACTTCAAAATTTTTCTTTGGGAGGCGAATTTGGGGGGGGGGGTGTCCCCGACTACCCCAAATTTAAGGGGGGGTGTCAGCAAAATCCGAAATTTTGGGGGGGGGGTATAACCCCCCCCAACCCCCCCCCCTGCCCACCTATGCTCATAACTCATGTGTGTTTCGTAAATTTATTCATTATCATGTAAAAAAAAAAGAAGAAAATAAAAAAATCTAAAAACACCACTGTACTGCTCATTAAAACGCAAACAAAATGATATCATGGGTGCAAAATTTTTTCCAATATTACACAATTTATAACTGCAACTGTTTTTGCAGTATTTTGTTATTTTTGAATAAAGAAATTTTTTACGGATTTTTTTAGTTTAAGTTTCAAAAACGCGTATCTAACTTTTAAAATTTCTTGAGACTTACGAATTAGATTAACGTAGCAATTTTTAATATTTAAATTTTTGTGGGTGGAGCGTTTGTTAACGGAAATAATTCTTTAGTTAGTCCATACCTAAAACGAAATAAAGTTGTAAAAGACTTAGGACCTAAAATTTGATTAACATTTAAGCATTGATTCTGATTAATTCTTGTCTAATTTAACAATAGCAATGATTCTGATATCACGCATACTTTAAAACACATACACAAATGCAAACAAAACATATTAAATTATAATAACACTTTCTGACTATATCACGTCTCAGTTGCGGAAAATAAATTGCGGCGGTGCCACCGTTTTTTTCTGCGTTTGAAACGCGTTATTTTTTGCAATGATCGAAAAGGATTAAAAGTAAAAATTATATTTCGATTACAAGCAAATGCACAAACAGCGTGACACTACGTTCTGAAAAATTTAAATTTCTTAAATAAATTTTATTTTTATTTGATTTTTAGCTTAGAGTGTAAAAACTGCGCAGTTAGAAAAATTGAAGAATTAAAAAAAGGATGGCGAATAAAAGAGATGTTCATAAAAAACAAAATAGGGTCACTTTTTCTCGAATCATCACAGTGTATAAACATAAAATTTTCAAAATTACCTAAAAGAAACATTCGTTTATAAAAAAATAATTATTTACAAATAAATCGCAATTTCAAAACATTTGTAATGTATGAAACTGTTTCAAATGCAAAAATATTATATTTCATTATTTTAATAGTGAAATGTTGGATAAAAAGTAGCACCATTCTGATAATATAATTATTGTATAGTTGAAGGAAATGAATGGCGTTGAATTTTTTTTAAACCAACACCACATTATTTTCAACACCATTTTCTTTAACCAAAATGTATTTTAATAGTATTAAATAAATACCTACCGAGCCATAATGTCGTGGAACAATGAACTTTTACTATCAGGCAACTTTAAATTTCTATAACAATAAAATCATAAAAAATTAAAAAATACATAATTTTATATATTATTTTAGCGTAACAAAAATTTGAAAACGTGCTTAATTAATAATAGTTGAAAACTGTTTAAAATAGTCATGTTCTCCGAATGAAAACTCCGACTTTTCGGAGCTCCGAAGCAACCCCAGAAATTCCGGGACTTAGCCCTGTTTTTGCACTAGTTTCGTGAATAGTTAAAGAGTAATGCCATAAATTGATTTGTCAAATGTACTTTGTTAACAAATAATTTTTGTTAACATAATAAAAATAAAAATAGCTCTAAATTCGAGAATTATAGTTTTAAAGATATTTCAAGCTTCCGCTTGAAAAGGCTGCATTTCTGGAACAGGATATTGAAGGGTAGGAACATCACTAGTTTAAAAGTTTCCAAAAGTATAGCGAATTTCCTACAGATTTGGTATGTTTATTAAATTACACAAATAAGCAGCATAACCTTAGGTTTTAAAATGTTAAAAATTGAAAATTAAAAATTAAAAATAAACAGGATCACTGGCGTGACAATTGTGATACATACCTACTGTGGTTTGAAATCTCGGTTATGTTCAGCGCACTTAAAAATTTTTATGAAATAGAGCGTCTTTGTAATCACAAACATACCTTTAAGCGTATAAAAAAAACTACAGTAGCAAAAGAAAACTCTAAACAAATCGACAAAACAAGCGATTTGATTACGTAAAACATCTGATGATAAAATACTAACGTCAAGACACTCACGGAATTTTATTGATTACTGAAAAAACGATGCAATAATTACATTACACGAAAATTAAAAAATATCTAAAACATTAAGGTTAACAGCTGATTGATTTAAAAAGAAATAATAGGAAAACAACTCCATAACGGTACTCCGACTTTCATAATGCTATTAATTTAAAAAAACTAAAAAGATCCTTTGAACATCCTTTTTTCCACATAAAATCTACAATTAAAAAATTTATGTTAGGTATGTCTATTAAAAGGAAGTCAATCGCAAAAAAACTTTCAGAACTCATTTTTATACTTTAAAATCTCCTCCTAGATGGTGAGGTTTGTGCTTAAGCTATTCTACCAAAGTGGTCGTATGATGATGGCAGTACAAGGTTATATCCAGCCTACCTTAACCTCAGTTATAAAATAGTTTGGGTTTTTTTAGACGGACAATATAAAAAATGTATGTTACTGCGGTATCCGGCAACGTTTATCATTCAATCTAAAACAAATTAGTACCGCATGGCGGTTTTTTTACAGTAGATACCATTTCTTTATAATGTTTGTTTTAAAAAGACGCGTGTCCAGTCTAATCGGATTTCCTGTGAACGCTGGCACACTTATGAATTCAGCAGTAAAATCCTTTTTTTTAATTTTAAACCTTTTATGTTTTAACATTTACAACGGACTCACTTTCTGTTCTCAAAGAAAATAGATAAAAAATATATTTTTATAGGTTGTGATTGCTTATGGCTTAATAAGATTGCCTCGTTAAAAAACTTCATATCATTAAATTTATTGAATTGTAATTGAATGAAATACTTATAAATTAACGTTTTCTACATTTTTCGAGAGTGTTTTAAAATATCAAAAGCAGATATAGGTGCTTATCGCTGCAAATAAATTTAAATGTGTATTTTTTTGTTTCGCATACAGCAGGATACGCAGACCGATGTTACTCGGCACTAACTGTGCAACCAAATACTTTATATAAGAATATTAACAAACAATCAATATCATCATCATGTGTCTCAGTCGGGATTCGATTTTAGCGCTTTCAGTATTCAAGTATACGTTCTTCCACTGCACCACAACGCTGTAAATATACTTGTTTATGCGTATCGACAGGTTTTAAAAAAATGTGAGGATATGCATTAGGACTAAATTGTTACAAAGTACCAATCTCGCTGGCGTGTAACGCCTAAATTGTTCCATAATTACGATTCCATATGAGTAAAATTATACATTATTGCGGCTCATGTTTAAAATAACGAACAATTTACACCACATTTTTTTATTATCACGTCGACGGTACTTTTTAAAGTCAATTTTGTTGGAAGGGTAAGGTGAAAAATCATTACTTAATTTTGCTAAAATACAAAAAAGTACTAAACCCAAAATCTTTCATTGTGGCTTGAGCTTTCTGGGTTTAGGTTAATAAAAACTATTTTAAGTTTTTTTTTTAACTTTGCAGCGATGGGTATTTATTTACCCATCATTGCAAATCTTGCATATTTATACAAAAACTTAATTTCATTCTTGTTAAAGCATAATCTTTTACATAACGGAATTTCGAAGTCCTGTCTACTTGGCACTTAAAAGAAACAAAACTAGCTCAAAATTATAAAATTATTGTTTATTCTTTGTATTAAATTTTGTTTATTTGCTTAAAGTTTAAAAAAAATCAAAAAAATCACAAAAACATTTACATATTATTTGCCATAGCCAAACCAAGCAGCCTTAGCAGCAACATGCATTTGTGAACATACAATGTACGCCGTATGCCTCACACATTCAAAAGCAACTATGACAAGTTTGTACAACAATAATAAGAATTTGTTCTTACCCTATTGTTTCTTGGTAGCTGAAACTGATCATTAATAAAGCTAAAAATGCACTTATCCAGGAGACCAGGGACATGTTAATATTCGTTTAGCAAAAATTTCTTAATAATCCACTTTTCATATGCTATAAAATTCATGTATTATTCAACAAAGGTAAGGTATTTTTTAAAATTAAAATATATCATTGTATATTTTCCCAACCGATAAATATTTAGCTACGGAGCATAAATTATTGAAGCTCTAGACCCGTGTCGAGGGTCGTACATCATTAAAATTGAGTAGTATTACATAAATAATATTATAAGTTTAAGTTCTCAGTCTGTCCTTACTGGCGGACATACCGCCATTAGGAACGACAAAAAAAAACGTATAAACAGACAGAAAAGGAAAAAATAATTGTAAAAAAAATTGTTTTTTTCTACGCGCTACCCACGCGAAATATATTTAAATTACGGGGGACGGTCCACTGAACCCATGTAAATTTTATTTGTGGCATCCATAAAAGTTTTAAGCCAATTCACACAAAAACTTCGTCAAAACTTCGGGCTCAGACCATTTTTGACGCAGACCGGTCTCAGATTATTGGTCCCAGTCCAGTTTCGTCATCGGAAAGGTCACCGGAAAAGTGTTCTGGGTTATTTTTGTTCATCCTGTTTTTTGCTCTTAACCGTTTTTCTATTCCGAACATTGAGACTCTCACAATGAGGAATCGAAATTTATTTATGTTCAAAATTTTCGATTTCCTGTGATGTGCACAGAAACACTCGTTCTAAAATTTAAGGGGGAGTTGCAAATTACATGGTACTTTTATCTTACAGACGCCACCTATTCAACCCATGTACATTGGTTTTAATATATTTTTGTAGCGGTTATTCACAATAAATAATTTTTCAACACATAATTTAAAAAATAATAACAAAATGATTTTAATTTAAAAACCGGCTTTAATATCCGAAAAGCTATTAATAGCTTGTATGAATAGCTAGGGTAGTGCATTTAATTTCGGCACTTTTCCCGATTGGGCATTTTTGATTTTGGACTATATTTTCGGTAATCTTGGACGAAATACGACGTTTGATAGCTCAAATGAGAGCTAATTATATTTAGATGACTGTCGTGAGCTTTTTATTTGTTATGTTACGATATTTTCATGTGAAATTGTGTGATTTATAATCAAAAAAAATTGTTACTCGTTTTTAGAACATGGGCATTTCATGATTACGCAATAAATTGGTTTAAAAATTAAACTGTCCTGGTAAAATTTAGTCTATTTTCCGAATTTTTAGTCCCCGTGGTTCTACGTTGCGTCTGTGGTGAGCAATCATTATAAAATAAAATAGTGTAATTTCGGCACACTATTGCTGTAGGTAAAAACGGGTTCAATTTAGTGGTCGGGTGTTAAATTGTAGTTGTAATTAGTTAAAAGACAACGTTAAAATGTGTAGGAGTTATAGCACTGCACTTAAACCCGATTAAGGGGGTCTTTTTAAAAAGTGCCGAAATTAAATGCATTTTTTTCTCAAATTTTCCTCATTTTGATACCATTTAGCATTCTAGCTGTAACTTTTTTCCAGTTACACGTTGCAACGCAGTATCGTAAAAGCTTTAAAATGAGCTATCAAACATGAAAATCAGGCCATACAGTGAAAAGTTACATTGGAAAAACGAAAAAGTGCCGAAATTAAATGCACTACCCTATTTATAGTTTGTATTTAAAATAAACATAAATCATAATTGGTAAAATATTATGTTTTTCAATTCCAATCGAAAAAATTGTAAAATTTTACTGAAGAAAAAAAAGCAAATTCAAGCAATAAAAAGTTTTTAACAAGCGTTAGGGGACCGGCCCCAGACTTCCACGCCATTTTTTCTGGTTTAAAATTTAAGTAGGAAGCAAAACTTTTAGATAACTTTGGGATGGCTAAAAACATTGATTTAAATGGTTTCAAAATTAAAATGATGGCTTCTAATTGTGACCTGTTCTTTAGAGGAACTGGATATATTTAAAAACTTAGTATATCAAAAATGGCCAGTTTTGACTTCTTTTTGACCAGAATTACAAAAATGTAAAAACTCATTTAGCGCAAATAAGTTTTTACATTTTTTTCTAATTTTGACCTTTATAAAAAGAACAATACTATTTGTTTGTCATTTTAACATTAAAGTCACTGCCGATAAAAAAATGGATATTATTGATGCAAAACAAAATAACAAGTGAGAAATATATAAGTACTCGCTTAGAGGGACCCCATATAATAACATTAACATACTCAGAATTCAAAATATGTGCCTATTATACAGAGTTTATGACGGCGATTAGATCAACAGTTTTTGATCCTGTCAAGCAAATCGTAGCCAAACCCATAAGCATTTTGTTTTATTATTAAATTTTTTATGGCAAACGGAATCGAACACCCTCCGATTGTCTGTCTGTGTGAATGAGAATACGGCAGATGATAAGTTAGAAACTATGGTGGACCGTCGAGTCTAGATAAAAATCCGAATTGCGGTTGTTTGACTTACTGCCAATCCCTTTTTTATATATTGGATTTTATTATTTATTTTTTTCAAATTTTGCGTGAATCACCGCTTACCGCTATTACGGTTTTAAAAAAAATAGCAAAAATATGTGGGGCTATCAACCGAAAGATATGGCGTTTTGGGCGGTCAAAAAGGTTTGATAGCCCCCCCCCCAACTTAGCTATTAAACACCAAAATATTTGCGCTAAAATCTTTTCTTTATATGTACCATTTTAATTTTTATATCTTATCTATATCCATTTAAAATTTGGGCGTTTTAGTTATTTTTTCGGTAATTATATTATTTTTTTACTGACAGTATTTGTAAATAAAAGAACAGTATCTGGAACTTTTTTTTTCAAAATAGTCTTTTCGCCGTAGTTTTCTAATTAAACACTTGTGGTTTATATATCACATTACATTTATCAATGTTTGTTTCTGCCTAACTACCATCCTGTTTTTTAAAGACGGGATGCTTTCGACGCTTTTAAGTTTAAAAGTGCTTGGGATTTTTTTGGTTACCGATTTCAGACTCAATTTCATTTTGAAAATCAATTACACAGGCTTCGGTTTGGCTTCATTTCTTAATTTAAGTTTCTATCTTCCTATAAGTGTATTAACATAAAAAATAGTATAATGATAAGTCTGCTGCGTTTTTGTAATATTTGGAGCGGGTTTAGTGTTTAGTATTTTATTTTTCAACAAATATTATTGCAGACTTTGCTACAACAGCGAAATTTAACGCTTGGGTGCTACATAAGCTTGAAGGAGTGACTTGCAAACTTTTATTTTGGTTGTTTTTAAAAAAATTTCAAAAAGTTTGAACCGTGTAAAAAAGTTGTAAAATTTATAGAATTTTTTTTCGAGACTCAGGACATAAACATAGTAATTTATTAATTTTAATTATTTTGAACAGAGTTTAGTTAAGGGGGATACTTCTGTTAATGCCCTGTAGTTTTTATCTATTAATGTTAATTAATAACTTGTAGTTCACACTGAGGTGGCAATGCCACCGGTGGCAATGCCACCGGTGGCATTGGCATAGCCACCGCTGTTGTGTCCAACGTTAAAAGTATGACGTGTTCACACTGAGGTGGCAATGCCACAGGTGGCATTGCCACCTCAGTGTGAACACGTCCTATGTTTAACGTTGGACACAACAACGGTGGCAATGCCAGGTGCCACCGCGAGGTGGCATTGCCACCTCAGTGTGAACACGTCCTATGTTTAACGTTGGACACAACAGCGGTGGCAATGCCACCTTGCGGTGGCATTGCCACCTCAGTGTGAACACGTCCTATGTTTAACGTTGGACACAACAGCGGTAGCAATGCCACCGGTGGCATTGCCACCTCAGTGTGAACACGTCCTATGTTTAACGTTGGACACAACAGTGGTGGAATGCCACTGTGCGGTGGCATTGCCACATCAATGTGAACCGGGCTTAACTGTTCATTAAAACAAGATGAATGCGGGATGGAGTTTTTGCCCCGGCCAATAGCCCAGCCCGGTCTTCAAACTTTTTAATTCCGTCTAGCCCAGTCTGCCGGCTACTTTTTTGTATTTTTTATGCGGTTTTTAATTTATCAGTCCGTCTTGAGTGTCAACCCGGTACACTTCCAACTCTGCGCTAAAGGTGTATTAATAGAAGAGGAATTTTATAGAGTTGAGATTATAGTAGTGTGGTTATGGGTAACTTTAACAATAAAATAAGTCATAAAAATCAACGGATGTCAGTTTAAAAATACACGGATGCGAATTCCTAATATGCGTGGATGCGGATGTTGGGCACATCCAAAAAACACTAAATAAAACTATAAATACTTTAAAATAAAATAGTTAGGGTCAAATTAATTCTAAAATCTTTATTTTAAAATATTTTCACTACAAAATAATCTAAATACAAAGTTTTTTTCTATTTCTTCACAATCCTATGAGTTTAATAACGAGCTTAATCACGAAGAAACGTACCTAGTTTTTCAGTATCACTTACAAATTGCCTGGAGATCAAATCATACTTCTCTGCAAATGAATTATAGATTTTTGTAAATATCAACCAATAAAGAATAAAAACCGAGCAAACCAAAAATTTTCTAGCAGTTACATTACAATTTTTTTAACAATTTGGTTGCTGCTAATTAAAATAAATAATTTGAAATGCTAAAATTTTAAGAAAATTATTAAAAATGATTTAACGTTAAAGTAACAGTTTTCTTAAACAATCATTATTCAATTATTAGTTTTATTTAAACAGATATGCACTAAATTACAAAAGTATGAATTTCATTATTTAAAAGGCCTATTATGAATTTTTTTTAAAAAAATGGAAGAAAATTAAATTAACAAAAGATTCAGTTTGCTAAAATAGCAAAAAATAGGTTTTAGTGGACAGTCCCTAGGAACTGAAAAATCAAATAACGAAAGTTCTGTGGATAAACTTTTCCGCAATTTCATTTTAAAACAATTTACATGTTTCAACAGCGCTAAAATTCTAAAAAATTCCTATTTCAGCCAGCAAATAAGTAATTTCTCATTTTAGAGAATCTTAAAGAAAATAAATTTGTTTTTAATTATTTTTTCTATAAAATTCTATTTTCAATTTTTTATTATACATCAATATATAAATTAAACTATAAAATGTTAAAATTTTTTTTTAAATTTAAAAAAAAAATATTATTATTATTTGGAATGGCACAGACATTGCATTAAGTATATTAAAATTCTCTTAAAATAGTGTTTTTGTTGCAATTATTTCAAATTTCAAAATATTTGAATAAATACATTTAAATTTTATTAAAAGTTATATTTTATAAATGTTTTAGATAAAAAACTAAAAAAACACGAAAAAGTGTCAAATTAAAAAAAGAAGTTAACCCCTCCAAACTTTTTCATGTTGAAATAACTTAAACTTAAATAAACTTAGTATGTACGAAACGGCGCTAAATTTGCAATAATATTGTAATAGAAAACGTAATTGTAAAATTGCAAATCTTAATCCAATTTGGTTCATAAAGAAATAATTTCCAAATTTTAAAAACCGCCAACCAGTTTGTTTTTTATTTGAAATGGTTAAAGTATTACTTTAACTAAAAAACTCCTTTTAAGTGTTGTTTGTTTAATTTTTTTATTTAAATTTACACTAATTATTTTAAATTGTGTTTATATGTACCTAAACTACATATATTCTTCCTTAATTAGAGTATGCTTATTTGGACTCCATACCCAAAGCGAGACATAGCGTGTAATATATAGAAAAATCCAGCGTTCTTTCACTAAAAGATTATTCCAATTTCCAAATATGTCACTTAAGGAAGGTTTTTGGTGAGCAAAGATTAAGATTTTTAGTATTACTTACCCTAAAAGAGCGACAAGCTAAGCAAGATTTTGTTGAATGTTATAAAGTCATAGGTAGATGCAAATTTCAGTGCTGTAACGTTTACAAGCTTTTGTGTCTTTCTTTCCTGTCTATGTATTTACATGAAAAAATAAATTTATTTACTTATTTATTTATTTACATGAAACTATTAATACCAATCTAAACACTTTTTTACTTCTAATGAAAATTAGACAAGATGTCACACATACAAAATTTAAAATGGAAAAACATAGAACAAACGTAAGAAAATATTAGAATTGTTATCGCAAATTTAAGCCCCGTCCATAAAACAATTTGGAAAAGTCTCAGCCCCGTCCATAAAACAATTGAGAAAAAATATTCAATGTGGCTTAATTTAGTGCTTATTAATTAAGCCTTTAGGTCTAGTCTAGAATAAACCATGTATTTGTCATTTGGCAACTGTGATCGGTTCGCCTTAATGTTTTTGATGTTGCGTCTTTCTTATTTCTAGAATAAACATATTAATTGATTGATTGGTATTTTTTCAAAAATAATTGTAATTTATTCCTTTTAATTTTATTATTTTTATAAATTTAGCAAATAAAAAAATAAAATAAACATTATCACAAAAACAAATTGCTAATCTATTTAATTTTTAAGAAAAGCAAAAAAACCAAGGAATCATTATTTTAAAATTAATATCTGTTATAAAAATTTGGTAATAAGTAAGTTAGTAAATATTCCTTAAAATGCATTTACTTTATATATTATTTTTAAAACATTCACAAATATTTCTTCTGAAAATTACAATTCTGACACAAAAAACTGTATGTCAGCTCCTTGAACGCTGTTGGAATGAAACACAAGAAATAGTTTTTTTTAAACAAATAAAAAACACGAACGACTAAGGTTACAATATTTAAACTGAAGATTAGAAGATTATGATCGAGTTTTCTATTTCATTATAAGCTCAAAACTATTCTGTCGAAATAGAATTTTTTGCTACTGATTCTTAAATAAATCAGTTTTAGATAAAGTAAAAATAATGGAAACTACAAAAAATATCTATAATTTAAAAACCACACGGGGAGATCATTTTTTAATTCACGTTTTGTGTATTTTTTTATTTTTAAGTGAAAAAAATATAACTAAAAATAAAAGTGACATAACTATTTCAGTTAAAACCAACTTTTAAATTTGATTGTACTTATTTGCTTTGACTGTTTTGTTTCTATCGTTAGGATTTTGTTCGGACATAGAATATAGGTTTAAAAATTTAATTTTTACTGTAACTACCCATTTAATTTTCTAACCACTTTGCCATACATAAAATTAAACAAATTTTTCAAATACCGGTATATCAATATAAATTACTAAATAGTAAAATATAAAATTAACTTTATACGATAGTTTTTTTTAATGTTTTTAATAAGATAAATACCCATCGAAGTCTACAAATAAAAACTTTTATTGTTATAAATGTCAAAAACCTTCGCTGGAACTGAACAATTTAGTTGCTTAGAAACGGAAGTCACGTCGAATTTTTTGTCACCGAAATTGGCTTGAAACTAAGAACTATACTTTGCTGAAAAAAGCTCAGAATGACAGTAAACAGTGAATAAAGCACTAAACCTTCTTTCGCCATTTATGTAAAACCCTTCATTTGTACTCATAGATTTAATATTTTAGGACATAACTGTTTTAAGTTGGTGACAATTTCACGCTTTCTTATTGTAGGAATGCGTGCGGTGCATTTTATTTTTATTCGAAGTATTCAGTATATCAGTATATTTTAAGAAATATAAAATAATCAAATATTATTTTCGCGTACAACGGGGCGTCTCTGTATGAAAATTCACGGGTGTATAATGTTTCTAAGTTATTATTGAATTTCTACAAAATTACTCCGTAGATAAACAAAAGTTCCATACTGAAATAAATTCATTTGCATACTTTTGCAACATAATGTTTTACCAGAGATTTTTTAAAAATTTTTTGTGATAATAATTTATATGTCACAAATAAAAAAATCAATTAGTGGATTTTGTTCGAACCCAATTCTTTTTTAAACTATAAATAAAATAAAATAACTATTTGCGTGTTTTTTTATTTTAAACCAAAAATAGAATGATAACATTGATTTCGAAAATTTTTGACGTAAGATCGTGGGAGCTTGCAACAAAATTACTGAAAAAAGACAATCGATTAATTTATGCAAACAATAATTTTATTTATTTAGCACACAAGTACTTATGTACCTGCACGTATAATCTTACAGAGCAAAAATAATAGAAATATAGTATAGCAAATAGCAAATATTTTTTTGCAAAATAAAACTTATAAAACTATTTATAAAAAATATTACCGTTATCAGCAATTTGTGATCGTATAATTGTAAAAATTAGAAAAATTCAATACGATATAACATAAGTTTTTATATGTGACATCTCTAGAATTTCATTAAAATAAAATGCTTTCCAGATGCCAAACAATTTAGGATATTATTTAAAAATGATTTTTTTTAAATAACAAATTTTAGTAATAAATTATTCTTTACGTTATTCTTTAGAGTTTGACATCCAAAACTTTTTTTAAATTTAATTGCAAAAACTATTTTAAATTTTAGAAAAATATTTCAAAAATACTTTTAAAATGATATAAAAATTTGTAACCTCTAGTTACGGGTTAAAATAGCCATAAAATAACCCACTTTTTCACATACATGTAATAAACAGAAAATAGTGAACTTTAGCGGCTAAAAATAAGAAATTTTTGTTCCAAATCGATTGATTTAATCTTTAATAGGGTATTTAATTTCTAATATTTCCAAATATAGGGTATTTAATTTTAAATATTAAACTGCAGCGTCAAAGAGTGTCTTCCACTTCTTTCTTGCTCCTTTCTAAGTTAATACTTGAATTTCTCGTAAAAAATATTAAGAATTGAGATGCGAGTTCAAAACGGTTATCACTTTAATTTTTTGATTGGAAAACTCCGAAAAATTATTGAATGTAGGTATTGATCATACTGAACGACCAATCAACCAACGAGCCATATGGTTAGGCAAATTAAACGATGTAGTATTTAAATTATATTTAATGTGAGATTCATCGATTGATTAAGCAAATCAAAAGTCATTATCATATGGTGAACTTTTTGTATTTAGTGACCAGCGTAAGCCAGAGCTCTACCTCAGACTAAAGATTAATTGCATCAGGGTGAAAATAGCAGGTGTTTAAGTAACCACTATTTCTTCGAGAAAATATCTGCACAACACAGTAATCAACTGAATACTCAATGGCTAATTGAGCATTAAACTTGAGCTCAGAAATAAATACATTAAAAAGACGAAGAAGATCATCATAAATTTAGTTTTAAAATTTTTCGAATAAAAAAAGCAAAATAAAATGGCATTTTAAGTTTATGTAATTATGCTAATTTTTGCTTTTTGACGTTTGGCGTGTTTTGAAAATTTCAAAGAAAAAAGAAGAAAATGATGCTGGTGGTGACAAAATTTTTAATTTGCACTTTTAATTTTTTAATTTACCGTCGAAATAAAGCTTGGCTGAATAATTCATTGTCGCCGAAAGGTTTTTATTGAGCGGTCATAAGGTCGCTTTTTTGAGTTTATTATTTTAATCAATACACTGATAACAATGATCTTACTTAAAAGTGGCTCGTCAATATTGCGCATTTTTTGCTTTTTCCATTGAACCCATGTTTATTTCTGATCGATGAGTATGGAAGAAGAAACATAGATAAAAAAAAGGTTAGAATATATAATAATATTAGGAAAACGAGGAAGAAGAAAAAGACTGAATCTAAGGATATAGGCACCTTGCACTGGAACTCGGTTTATACATGAAGTATGCAATATACATAAGCGTCATCATAATCGATAATTACCGTATCTCCTACTTATTTTTCGTAGTATGCAGATCAACCGATCGAAATTACGTTCTCTAAAAATAATTGACTCGGCGCCGAGAGGGTTCATCACCGACCACCCGAAATACCAAAAACATAACATATAAATAAAAAATTGCGACTTCATATAGCTCATAAACATTTACTGCGTTAACTAGGGTACGACTTAATTAGAGAGTGCTGCCTTAGTTACGACAGTATAAATGTGTGACCAATAGATGAAGTCACATATTTTTTTTCTTTATTTTTATGTGTTATAAATTTTTGATAATACTGCAATTAAATCCGTTCCCATGATTGCCTTTTCCCCGGTGAAAAGTGTTTTTTTGTAAATGTATTTCCAGTTTTTTTCACTCGAAATATCAGAGTGCGTTCGCGTGATTGGCTTTTGCCCCTGGTGCGGACTATAGCGAACGCACTCTGATTACCAGTTAAAATAACGGGAATTAATACATTTACAAAAACAGTTTTCACAGTCGTAGCTGGGGAAAAGGCAATTACGGCAAGCCGAAGGCCAAAACCTATCCCAAAAATGACAGGGGAGGGGTTAGGTTAGGTTTCGCTTGGCTTAGACTTTGCTTAGGCTTAGCTTAGATTTTGTTTAGGCTTAGGTTTTGCTTAGGCTTAGCTTAGGTTTTGCTTAGGCTTAGATTTTGCTAAGGCTTAGGTTTTGCTTAGGGTTAGCTTAGATTTTGCTTAGGCTTAGAGGTTTTGTTTAGGCTTAGACTTAGCTTAGCTTTTGTTTAGGCTTGGGTTTCGCTTAGGCTTAGACTTTAGGCTTGAGTTTTGCTCAGACTTAAGTTTTGCTAAGGATTAGTTTAAGCTTAGCTTTTATTTTGCTTAGGCTTAGCTTAGGTTTTGCTTATGCTTAGCTTAGTCGCTGATTTTCTTTATCGTTTTTGAGGTAGGTTTTGACCCTTCTCTCAAGAAACGGGTTAAGATTAATTTTATAATATATTTTAAGTATTTCTTTTTTTTTTATAAAAATATTCTTACGGATTTTTAAAATTTTAGGTAATCGTTTCAAAATTGAGTACCTAACTTTTTAAATTTTTTTGGAATTTTTTAAGACTTAGGACATGGTTTACACAGTAATTTATGGATATCGTATTTGTGTGGGCCAAGCTTTTAAAATTATTCTGACCAAAAATTTTTTGAAAACGTTTTTTTATTTGAAAACAAAAAAAACAGTAGGAATTGAAAAAAAAAATAGATTTTTAAGAAAATTCCTTTAAATGGAATTATGAAATAATGTAGCGAAATCTAATATTGAATTTAAAAGAACGTAAAAATTTTTTATTTAATCATAAAAACATTTTTTATAAGGTGTGTAGGTAGCATTTATAATAAACGTTTATAAAACGTTTTAGCTTCAATTTTTACACCTGGCTAGATGCTAAAATTATTTAAATTAATCAATTTGTGGTAAAAAAAAGTCATCTTGTTTTTCATGGTAAATCATTTAAAATTGCTAAAAGAGAAAATCAGTGGACACTAAACGCGAACAAGCACGTAGTTAAATAACTCTTAAAAAAGTTTGCATTTTTTTATTTTTTAGAAATCTCCCTGTATTCCTTATGCAAATTTAATAAACCGAAAAAAATTTTTAGTAATATCAAGAATATATAACACAAGAGAATGTCCGACTGTACACTAAATTTTTGACCAAAATTTTGCGAGAAAAGTCGCACTTTTGATTTCGTGTGCGACTTTTCTCGCAAAAATCCGCCATTTTCTGCTAGTTTTTCCGCGCTGCGATTTTTAACACAGTGTTAGTTTTCTCGCAGTGGGGACTGCGACTTCTTTCGCACTCTATGCTGCTTTATTCGCACTGTGATTATTTTCGCACTGCGACCCTGGCCGCGCAACAAAAAAAAATACAGACGCTGGTAGTCATTTTCAATGGAGTAAAACACTTCGAAACTTGTTTTATTTAATTTTAAAACGTTGGAAAGTTATTTTATTTTATTAAAACTAAAAAGTTTAAAAAAAAAAACAAAAAAAAAACGGATTTTACTCATTTAAACACAAAATTTTCGCTCCGCCTTGTTTTTATTTTTTTGTTGCGCGGCCAGGCTCGCAGTGCGAAAATAATCGCAGTGCGAATAAAGCAGCATAGAGTGCGAAAGAAGTCGCAGTCCCCATCGCGAGAAAACTAACACTGTGTTAAAAATCGCAGCGCGGGAAAACTTGCAGAAAATGACGGATTTTTGCGAGAAAAGTCGCACACGAATTCAAAAGTGCGACTTTTCTCGCAAAATTTTGGTCAAAAATTTAGTGTACAGTCGGACATTCTCTTGTGTTATATATTCTTGTAATATGAACAAAAACAGAAATATGCGTGACACCTGTGTAAAAAACACACCGACCTGTACCATTACAAGAAACGCCTGAGCAAAAATTTTTAGACTTTAAGAATTTTAGAATAGTCTTTTATAAAGGTACTCCGCTTTTAGTGAAATATTTTACGTGTTAATTCACGCTAACTATAAAAAAATAAGCAATTTATCAGTTACCACTTAAACTGTAATAGTAAATATAAAGTAAACTGTGGGCCCAACTAATGTGAAAATCGTACTCCGTACATGATACATACCGTAATGCTTGTTTCTTATTTGTAAAACACAATTTATCTGACGGACTTGATATACTAAATCGCTCGATAATTTTTCTAATAACAAAAATTTATTTTTTACAATCACTTTCTAGTAGTTTACCATGTAAAGCGTGAAAAAATTTAAATTAATTAAATTTCACAATGCAACCTGCCAAAAAATTGAGGCCAGAAGCTCTTGTAAGGCTTTCGAGTAAATTATTGAAGCAAAACAACTAAAGTTAAAAAAACAGTGCCTCAAAAATTAAGACATGAATCCTTTAATTTGCGTAAGTGAGATTGAGGTATGGAAAGAGCGGTCGTTAGCTGTTGACTCCCCTATATTTTTTTGTTGAAAAACTGACTTAATAGAAAGTTACTAAACTGAAATGCCATCAGGTAGCCTCAAATCAAAAAACGAAGTTTTTTGCCAAAACCCCTTGATAACTTAGCATGTTCCAAACGGCCTTAAATTTGCAATAATACTTTGAAACTCTAAATTTAAAGTAATTTCGGTCCATAAATAACCTATTTTTGATTTAAAGAAAACGCCAAGCAGTCCATTTATAATTTTTTCGATTGGCTAAAACATTTATAAAAATTAAAAAAAATTCTCTTAAAATTGAAAACCAAGTGCTCTTTGTTGAATTTTTATTTAAACTTATATTATTTATTTTTAATTCTGTTAATTTTTTTAGATATAACCGCAATTCATTCTTGTTTATTGCATCATTATTTTAAAATTGTTAAATAAAAAAGTAAAAATTAAAATTTACATTATTACGAAAGCGAATTGAATATTATTATAAAAGCAAATTTCAAATCGACTTATCTTTTTAAGAAAAAGCAAAAAAATTAATAGGTCATTATTTCAAATTTGTATCTGTTTGCAGATTTTATGCCAAAACCTCGGCTTGTTAGCTTTGGCGCTTCCATACAACCTTCTCAGTATAGTTTTATTTTATCTAAGATACACATTATTTTTCTATTAAAATTCAAATTGTTAAAATTTTTCACGAAAATTATAACGAAACAGATTTTTTATTAGAAATCATTTTCTTAAGGTTCTATGTAAGTTGGGAGATTATACAGCCTGAGAAAACCGGTCTTAGGCGCAATAATAATAAATGGCAGTCTTCTATTTTGTGTTGCATTTATGACAAAAAATTACTTTATTATATTTTTTGGTTAAAAAGGTAGAAATTAAAAATTAAAACTCGTCAAACTCCTAATGGCTAAAATATTTGTGTATTATTAAACTTTCGTTTGGCTTATTAGTCACTGAAAAATGTGAATTTACATAGAAAAGCAATGGCAAATCAACAGACAGCTAGCTAAAAATGGGCTAAAAATTGTAAAAAAATAAATTTATACGAAAACTGCACTTCTGCTGTTAAACTTTAAGTTTGCATAGCTAATTTTTTGCATTTAGTTTAAATTAAGTATAATAGTTTTTAACACCAAAAATACACAACAAAAATAAAAAATTGAGACATTTCGAACAAGTCGCTTAAAAAATGGTACCACTTAAATATAATACTTCAAAAGTATTATTTATAGGGTATACTTTTGCGCATAAGTACTATGCTACTTTTGAAGTATTATTTAAATCATACCTTTTTAAGCGGTTTGTTTTGATTGTAATCAAATAAAAACTTTACAAAGCAATATTAACACCTTTCTGTTTTTTGATTACTATATTAACTAACTAACTTCGATTATAGCTGCAATCTTGATATGTGGCTATTGTATTAATTTCGTTAACTATTTTTAAGAAACAAAACTCGAAAATTAGAAATTATAATTTTTTTAAACATTTATTTATAATAATTAAGATCATGATAACTGTTCAAAAATTAGACAGTGCACATTCTAGTCCTGTAAAATTGCCAAAAATGTAGAAATATTCCTTAAAAATTAAATTGTAATTAACGTTTTTTTTTGATTTTATTATATTATTCCAAAGTTAAACTTTTTCGGAATTTATACGAAAATGGACGCTTATCAGTATTTTATGTGTAACTACACTTAACTTTACTTTTGCTATGAAATCCTTACAAAATACAAGAGTCCAAGGATTATCGAGTTGAATTGAGCAGGTATAGTTAATCTGTTAGAATTGCTTTTTCTCGAAAAAGGAGGCTTCCTTACAATTCCGATAAGACTTGAAGATTAACAAGAAAATTGAGTTCTTGGATATAATTTGATACGACCTGGAAATGTGCTGTAACCTGGAAATCGCATGGCGAATTGAGTTATAGCTATTTTAATTGGATTTTAGATTAATCAAAATTTTGGTCTATTTTCACTAAGCTTAACGACTAGCGTTATTTTTTTTCTTCGATCCTTGAATCTCACGTAAGGGAGATTGAGATCTGAAAGATTAAGATATGAAAATGGTGCTCACAATGGTTGAATAACTCTTTATTTTTTGGTGTAAAAACCGCGCAAAAATACTTAAATACTGTTCACCACTCCTTGCCAAATCAACTGGGCCGACTCATGCTTATGCGAATGACACCGTATGCAAATTATTTTTACGTAAGATTTATCGATGAAATAACTTAAAAAGACCAAAGAATTATTATATGTTTGACCAAGTCACACTATTTTTGCCCAGTCAGTCCATTTCAACTTTTAATAAAAATTTTATTCGCTGAATAAATATCTTGAAGGATCAATCCAATCAATCCAATATGTTGCAATGAAATGCAAATTAATAACGCTATGCAAATTTTAGTGTAACAAATGTATTCTAATTATAGTAATGCTTTTTCCTTCCAATATATAATGTCTCGGAGCTTCGGTCATATAAAATAAGTTTTAGCTTTGAAAATTTGGAGCGCCTCAGCTCCACTTTTCAAATAAACAATTTCAAGCTTATTAGAACTTGAGATTTTTTAATGTTATTCTGTCAAGCATACAATACTATAATTATTATATTAAGAAAAATATACAATTCCATCATAGAAGCGATTGATTCGATGCCATTTGTGGAGCACTGCAGTTATTGGGGCAAATGTCGTGTAAATGGGCACTTGACAAAAAGTGGCAATGTTTTTGCGCATATCAAAATCAAAGTCAAATTTTATTAGATCAACCAACACAAAATTAAATATCACTTGCGAACCGATTACGGCCGCGCATATTACCGAACGGTGACTTGGTTTATCCAAATTTTGGTTCAAAGGCTTGTGTTTAAGCGCTAAAATGAACCAAAGAAAAACATACTCTTAAATGCTCTTAGTGAGATTGCTTTTACTTGCTCCTGAGTTAAATTGTTCCATTTACAAACTACCCTATTACAATAGAAAAACTTTCTGACGTTAATTTAATCCTACTTTTTTGAACTTTTAATTTTAAAGTATGTCCTCTGGTGTTATTATGATTAAAAGAAAAAAATTGTAGCATTGATGTTTGTTTTTTCATGTAAAATTTTATAACATTCACAAAGATCAAAAATATTGCGTCGTTCCTGAAGACTTTTCAAATTTAAGAATTTTAATCGTTTATCATAGGTAGCATATTTTAAACCACATCTTTTATAAAGTCTTTTTGTAAATTTTTTTGTACACTTTCAATTAAACAAATGTCTTTTTGTTGATATGGATTCCAGATAACACTCGCGTATTCAATAATTGGTCTGACATATGCTGTGTATGCACGCACAAAGTTATTAATGGAGTTAGAATTAAAAGTTCCAACAATCAGTAATAAAATTTTGAAAGCTTTTTTAGTGATAATTTTGCAATGATCTCCAAATTTTGAATTATCTGTTAGGTTTACTCCCAAATCTTTCACTTGATTTGTTTTTTTAAGTAAGTTACCCCCTATACTATAATTAAATTTATGTTTTTTATCTTTGTACCTATATAAAGAACTTCACATTTATGTTCGGCCAGAGTTAATTGCCGATTTCGTGACCATTTTAATATTTTATCCAAATCACTTTGTAATTGTTCAGTTTTCACGGTTTCGTTATTAGAAGAAAAATTAATATAAACATTTGAATCGTCGGTGAAAAGTTAATAAATTTCGTTCACTAAATCATTTATGAAAATTAAAAACAAAAAAGGTCCTAATACCAATCCCTGAGGAACGGAACTCTTGACAAAATATGATGAGTTGAGGAAGCTGAATTATTTACAAAAACTTTGAAGGTTCTACCAGTTAAAAATTTCCCACTTACTCCTAGTTTTTCTAATTTATACAACAATTTTTGATGTGACACCGTATCAAACGCTCTCGCATAATCTAAATATACAACATCAATAAATTGTTTTTTCATAGACAGCGTCCAGTCATTTAGAGTTTCAAGTAATTGTGTTACCGTCGAACTTGTCTTTAAAACCGTGTTGACACCTACACAAGAAATTGGTAAAAAAGGCAAAAGTTCGTCTTTAACCAACTTATCCATAGTTTTGCAAACAAATGACGTTAAAGACACAGGTCGGTAATTTGATTTGTCACTTTTTGATCCTTTTTTAAAAATTGGTATTACAAACGTAATTTTCCAATCATGTGGTAATACCCCCGAGTCAAATGATTTTCTGTAGATTTTAGATAAAGGCTCAGCTATAACAGAAGCTATTTTTTTCAAAAAAAACCAACTGGTAGGTCATCAAGCGATTTTGAAAATTTGTGAGGTATTTTTTTGATAGCATTTCTTAGATTTTTAACACTAAAAAACATATCATTCAGCAGAACGCCTATTTTATTAACGTTAAATTCAGGAAGATTTCTATCATCATTAATAAAAACCGAGCTAAAGTATTGCGCAAATATTTCGGATTTTTCGTTGTCCTGTGTTACAAAACTGCCGTCATCTGTCTTCAGAGATGGTATAATTTCTTTAGTTTTAATTTTTTATTAACAAATTGATAAAAAAATTTTAAATCCTTTTTACTTAATATTTTATGATCTAGGTCCTCATTATAGGCAACTTGCACTGAAACTTAAAAATAAAATAAGATATAGAACACACAAACATTGCTACTTGTGCGGAAAATACTGTAATCATGCAAATGTTTTTTTAAAAAAAGACGAAAGGCGAAAGACGAACCCTGGGGTGTTTAATAATGACATCACCATGATTATGTTTGTTGATTTATATTAGAAATTGTCTGTTTTAAAACGTGTAATTAAGATTTGCATGTAAAAATAAAAAAATATATGGCTACAGATGTTATAATAAGCGGGTTATTTCCCGTCAATGCCGCCACTAATCAATAATCAGGGAACATTTGCATGATTACGGTATTTTCTGTAGTCTCAATGTTTGTGTGTTCTATATCTTATGTTTATTTTAAGTTTCAGTGCAAGGTGCCTATAAGCTCTAACTAGTTTTTTTATAGTTATTGCACAATTCCTTGTATTCTTTTAGTGTTTTTTGTCCTTTTTTTAACTCCCTCCAGTATTTCTTTTTTTATTTTGCAGTTTTTTAACTTTTAGTGGGTATTTATGAAAATACTTAAAATTGTTTATTTTTTATATAGTACATGATTTTTAATTTATTCATTAATTACAGCCTTAAAACACTGCCATAATTCTTCAACATTGGATCAATTTTCAAATAGAGAATCCCAATCGACAGGCTTGAAAAATAAATTTAACATGTCATAGTCCGTTTTTGAATAATCTGGTACCAACTTTTCAATTTTATTTTTATTATCAGAAAAAATATTAAATTAACGAAAAATTTTATAGAATAATGATCGGAAGTAGAAAAACCAGGTAAAACACTTCAATATCCTGAAATATTTCGGCATCATTGGATAAACGAGATCTAAAAAGTTGCTGTTTCTTATGGGTTCTTTGATCAGCTGAGTTAATGCTATCTCACAAAAAAAAAGAGTACCATCCCTTTTCATTCTGATGATTTGTTGTAATTTCAAAAGAATCCCATTCAATACCTGCTAAATTGAAATCTCCTGCAAGTATCAAAGTTCCCTGAAAATTGTCGGTTATATCGCGTACGCGTAGTACATTAAAAATATCTAAATCCTCCGTTTTATTGGTTTGTGGTTTTCTATAGGCACCTTGCACTGGAACTCAGTTTATGCATGAAGTATGGACTAGTACGGAATAAGCGTCTTTTACTGTGCGAGAGAGGGTACAAAAAGAAAAAAATAAAATTTGAAAAAATCTTAGCTTTCTTAGTTTCTTAAGTTTAAACCTATACTTCATAAAAATTGCTACACAATGATATGTTTCACTACGTTGTAGTGCTTTAATGTATCAGTTTGTGCTAAATAAGTTTTTGTTTTTTAATTAAACGTCACAATACCTTAAAATCACCACCAAAATAGTATTTTCCTAAACAGTGATTTCGAATTAGTAAAAATAAAGATGAATTTGTGCTTTTAAACTAATTTTAAACCTACGTAGGTTTTTTTAATGTTTTGCTTGTAAAACTATTCAAAATTTAAAAATTAATTTTAAAAAGTCCATTCCAAACTTTTAAATTAAGCATTTTCTGTAATTCAAACATTAAAAAACTGGGAACCAAGCGCGCCAGCAGCGCCGTACCTACGAAGCGGCAAAAAACTAAAAATCTCCAAAAACTGCTTTTGCAATATTTAAAAAGTATTTAAGAAATTTTGAAGAGAAGGGGTCCAAATTTTGAACCAATAATATTTGAAATATTTTAAACCGTAAAATGTACTAGTCGCTCGCTGTTTCTCAATTTTCCCTCTACATATGATTGGCGCTAGTAGTTATTGTACCCTTTTCCTAACACTAAAAAACCCTTATTCCGAATTAGTCTATGCAATAAACATTGTGAGTCACCATAATGGATAATTACCGTATCTCCTACTTTTTTTTGTAGTATGCAGATCAACCCTCGAAAGCGCGCGAAATTTCGATCGGTTGATCTGCATACTACAAAAAATAAGGGTGTCCGTGTCCGGAAAAAATACATTCTGCATAATATCTTCGGAAAGAATCTCTTCTGCAATATTAACTTTTGCAAAAATACATTCCAGTAAAATATCTTCGGAAAAAATAACTTCTCGCCGTGCGTCGCAGAAGATATTATGCTGGAAGGTATTCTTTCCGCTCTTCTAACGCTGAACGTTGCATGAATAAACCGACGAGTGAGACGCGCAGCGGATTGGAAATAAACAAATCTTATAATTTAAAACATTACGTACAAACTATTGATAATAAAAATATCAACATTTTTTAAAAGAAGAATTATTTAATAAAGTATCATAATACAATTTAGCTTGATTTTTAGGTTTTGCTTAGGCTTAGGAAAAATAAATTTAATTAAAACAAAGTTTTGAATAATGTTTAAAGCATTTTAGACTAAGTAAGTATTTTTTTACTGAGTTTTTAAACCATAAAGTTTGGCACAGTGGAATCAAAATAAACAAATCGTTTTATTTAAAACATTAATGCATCTCAATACAATTTAGCTTGATTTCAAGGTTTTGCTCAGGCTCAAGAAAAATAACTTTAATTAAAGCTAAGTTTTAATTTGCTTTTAAAGCCTTTTACAAAAACATTAAGTTTTAAATTTGTCCACAAGCGAGTAATTTTACTTTTAGAGTTAAACGGACCAGCGTACTATTTAATTTAGTAATTTAGTTAATAAATTTAACAGTATTAATTTATATTTAAAGCGTAGTGTAGTAATTTAGCACAATTAACCATCGATCCTTTTTGGAAATTTGTAAAAAACTTCAAACACTAATGACGAATCAACGCTGTGCACACTCGAACACGCTGATATTTATGTGGAAGACTTTATTCAAACATTATTTTTTTGGAAATATTGATTAAATCAAATGACATGTTTTATAACTTTGTTTTTGGTTTGTAAATTTGCATAGTTGGCAGTGTTTTAAATTATAAGATTGCTTTATTTTATTTTCGCTGCGCGTCTCACTCGTCAGTTTACCTTTTGAAGGGCGGAAAGAATACCTTCCAGCATATCTTCCGCGACGCACGGCGAGAAGTTATTTTTTCCGAAGATATTTTACTGGAATGTATTTTTGCAAAAGTTATTATTGCAGAAGAGATTCTTTCCGAAGATATTATGCAGAATGTATTTTTTCCTAGCGCCATATTCATAAAATTGACACTACTTCATGGGGCATTGAATTTGTAGTTTGTGGGAATATTCGCCTATGGGGAATTTGTCTATTGGGTTTTTATAGGGACCCGCGCGCATATTATGCCTATAAAATGAACTCACCGTCTATTATCCAGTTAGCACATTGTACACAATATCCACTATTTCTTTCTAGTTTGTGTCTTTTGCGAAAATGTAGAAGTTGTCTACAGAAATTGTTTTAATACCATGTTCTCTTGAGATTTTCATCACTGAATAGTTTCACCAAAAATATATAACATACCGAAAAATGTGCAACTCCGATACAAGAAAGTAAGTAAAAGTAAGCCATTATAATGAGCCTCTTTATTTAAATGGCATTCTCCATTATAATCTAAGTAGCCAGTCATTTGAATTCGGGAAATTAAAATGGAGAGGAAGCCATTATAATAGCCATTTATTGATTTAATTTCACTTCATATATACTCACAACACTGTGTTACTGTCCGACACAAAAACTTATGCGGCCCGGACAGTATTACACTTGTGTGTAAATATGAAATTAAATCAATAAATGGCTATTATAATGGCTTTCTCCCGAATTAAAATGGCTACTATGCCATTATAATGGAGGGTGCCATTTAAATGGAAGGGCTCATTATAATGTACTACTTTTACTTACTTTTGTATATAGGAGTTGCACATTTTTCGGTATATTATATATTTTTGCCTTTTGGTTTCACTGCGTTTGTTTTTAGCTGCGAATAAAATTGTTGAAACTTGTTTTATTAATTTAGCGGCAGATTGCTAAAATATTAAGACTAGTTTTATATAAATATTACTTTAAGATCATAATTCAATATGTAGTTATTATTTTTCAATATCAAGGAATATAACTGTGATACAGTAATAATTATTCCTATAATAAAAATGGTTTAGTTTTTAAAAAAACATAAACATTATAAATGCAGATTTTCGCTTCGCTAACTTTTATATTGGTCGATAAGATATTAAATAAATACATCACCACATACAAATAAAATAAAACTATACGAAATATTCTGTGTTCTGAAATATAGAAATAGATATTTTTTGTACAAAAATCTACACACAAAATACTAAACAAATATTGAAAAAAAAGCTTTTTAAGTTTACGTAATATAGCAGAAAATGGGGGTTAAATTGTGTAGCCTAAGCCTTTCAAAAATATATTATTATATTGTTGTATGGTATTAGGATTATGAGAATTATAACGTTATTTTACACAAAAAATTAACTATGTGTGCCTGGTTTGTTTGTTTAGGGAATAAAATAGAGAGGCCTGTGTAGTAATCAATCAACTTAATGAAATTTAGCACTAGTAACATCAACTAATCAAAACTGGTAGAATTCTGATCAGCGATATTTCTATAAGTTAGGGTAAATTGTTTTTATTTAATTGGTTAGTACAAAACCCCTTATTTTTATTTTCTGATAAAATAAACTAGCACATCAGACGCTTTGCCTTTAATTTTGTTTATTTACCGCGATGTTAGTATTAAATTTTCAAGAGTATCAAAACAAACAGGAAACAACAAACACAGTACTATATTTCTACCACTAGACCTTTTTAAAACATTTTTGGCACATGTTGTAAAGAAGTCACAAATTAAATGCCTTGCTATTTATACAAAAATACAGCAGCCAATTTAAAACTGGTTGACAAAAAGTTAGTTTTACGGTTTAGTGTTTTATTTTCGTCAACAAACCCTAGGAGTTGCAGCTATACCAATTATGTCGGCGTGGCTTTCTTTGGCGCGCTAA
The DNA here is from genome assembly GCA_030248175.1 of Microlaimidae sp. YZB2_3. Taxonomy (NCBI): domain Eukaryota; kingdom Metazoa; phylum Nematoda; class Chromadorea; order Desmodorida; family Microlaimidae; species Microlaimidae sp. YZB2_3. Next base: position 26,406 of record JASAMX010012884.1, read on the forward strand.
ATCACTTTTAATTGATAGATTATTTATACATGGTAAATAAACATAACTTTACAAGTTAATCATAATTTTAATCATGACTTTGTAAAAAATCATGATTTTAGTGCACAGCTAGTTGGGTCTTTCTATTTTTGCTGTTTCTTAATAAACAACAGCAACAGAGTTTCTATATAACAGAGTTGTTTTTTAACTCTTTAATTCTGACGCTGCCAACTATCAACCCACATCCCCGTACAGTTTTA
>JASAMX010012886.1:0-13151 GCA_030248175.1 Microlaimidae sp. YZB2_3
CAAATGCAAATTTCCTATAGTTCACATAATGTCCATCTCAGACTAGTCCACATCTTTTCTGTCTAAACATACGCCCGGGGAAAAATTGCCCCTTTTTCCTGCTCTATTCTTAGAGCATTTTTCAAGGCTAGTATAATATGTTAAGAAGTGGTCAGCTTATTACGGGAATTCTAGTAACGAAAATACTAGATCAATACGAAAATAAAAGATCAATTTTTTGTGCTTTTCTATTATGGGTGACGCGGGAGCGCCATAGGGCGATTTAGCCCCGCGGCGCCAACCATAATTAGAGAACTTGGGTAAATTTTGAAATTCATGTTCATCTCTATCTTCTTCTTATTATTCTAACGCTCAATTCTTAAAATCGCTATTCCTCCTTCTTTACTGATTGATCAAAAATAAACATGGGCTCATTGGAAATAAGAAAGAATTACGCAACTTTCTTAGGAGCCACTTTTTTTGATTTAAGTCCTTGTTATCGATCTATTGATCAAAATAATAAATTGAAAAATACCAAAATAAAACCTTCTGACCGCACAATAACAGCCTTTTGGCAACAATGATGATTGTACAGAGCAGACAGCGAACAGCTCTTCATAGAAACTGCACAATAACAGCAGACGGCTGTGCTTGGTTGTTGTTGGTGGCGGAAACTGCACAGCGCCATCTACTTCAACTGCGCGGAAAACGGCGAAAGCAATAAAATATTTTTTGTTAATTCTTGATTTAGTGATAAAAAAATTAATTTAGAGTTTTATTTAAAAAAAAAACTGCAATAATTGCAATTATCGGTGGCTCGGGAAGCCACGCGGCAGTTTAGCCCCACAGTACCGCGCCAACTAAAATTAATCAACTATAATTAGTTGGAAAATTTTGTAATTGATGTTCATCTTCTGCTACTTATTTTTGTTACTATTATTCTAACGCTCATATTTTAAAATCGATATTCCTTCATCGTTCATGTGGCGATTTAACCCCGAGACACCGCATCAACTATAATATAAAAACGTGGATAAAATAAAATTTGTAATTTATGTTCATCTTTTTCTTCTGCTGATTCTTTATTTTAAAAAATAATTGCAATCATTAGAGGTTCCGGAGCGCCACACAGCAATGTAGCCCCACGACACTATGCCAACTATAATTAAAGAACGTGGGTAAGTTTTGTAATTCATGATCATCTTCTTCTTCTCATTATTATAATTTTTATTTCAAAAATATTGCAATCCTTGCTGGCGCGGCGATTTAGCCCCATTCAACCGCTCCAACTATAATTAGAGAACGTACGTAATTTTTAATAAAATTTTCATCTTCTTCTTTTTATTTCAAAAATATAATTGAATTATCGATGGCACAGCAGAGTGCCACACTGCGATTAAGCCCCATGGCACCGCGCCAACTATAATTAGAGAACTTGGATAAATTTCGTAATTCATGTCCCTGTTCTCCCTATGATTAATAGATTTTTTTCAAACGCTTATATCTTAAAACCGATATTCCAGTGTTGTTACTGATTAATAAACAAAAATAATAAAATAATAACAAATAATCAGAAATAAACATGAGCTCTTTGGAAAGGGTAAAAAATCGCGCAATAATTTTTTTAGGAGCCATTTTTTTCAGTGTCCAAATTTAAAATTTAAATCTTAGAAAACATAATTTTAAATACGTGTTGGATGTGCGCCCCCAAATCTGCCGCCAAACTGCAGCCATTTAGGAACTAAGGCGTTAAAGTGAAAATATTTTATAATAAGACGGTTTTAACTAATTCATTGTTTATTTTTCTAACTTTAAAATTTACAAAAATGGGTTTTAAATATGAACTCGGTTTTACTCGACTTTTTTTAAGGTTAAGTTTACGCGTTACTAAGCCTAAGCAAAGCCTAAAAAACAACCTAAACTTTCTTCGCGCAGCAATTTGTTAAAGTTTAGGTTGTTTTTAAGGCTTCTCTTGGACTTAGGAACGCATAGGCTTAACCTTAAAAAAAGTCGAGTAAAACCAAGTTAGTATATATATCGCGCTGAAAAGTTCGCGCGGCGCGCGCTGAAAATGGGTAACTGCTTTTATATTGATAGCTATGCTGCTGGAGCAGAATGCCCACGGCGCAATAGGCTATAGTCTGCTCAGCTACTTTCTAAAAAGGAGATCTCCGTTAAGAAAAACAACTCGGTTTTGTTTTTAATTTTTTTGTAGTATAAAAAAAAGATTATTAGTTTTTTGCACTATAAAAAATTGTTTAAAGATGTAACTATGAGATTAACATTATTTAATTACATATAACTGAGTTAAAATCTGAGTGTTTAAATGGCGGCGGTTTGGTGGCTATTTCGCCGCAGTTTGGCGGCAGATTTGGCGGCGCACATCCAACACGTATTTTAAATTCGTATTAATAATCGAGCACTATTAGAAATTTATATTATTGCCTAGTTGAGACTCTAAATTTTTTTATATTTAATTTAAAAGTTCAATTTATCAACCATAAATAAAGAATGAAGGATGTCCGCAAAGTTTTTCACATTATAATGTGTACAAAAAATACGTTTACTATTGATAATATTAAAACTGTTAAAACATTATATCTCGGCAACGGATTGATTATAAACATTTGTCATTGAGCAGCTAATACTATATTATATAAGATTATTTCTTTAATTTGATTTAAAAAAGTGGTAGACTAGCCTTGAAAAATTCTCCAACAATAGATCAAGAAAAATGTGCGATTTCTCCCCGGGTGTGTGTTTAGACAGAAAAGATGTGGACTATTCTGAGATGTACATTATTTTCACCATAAGAAATTTGTATTTGATTTGGCCAGCTGCCCACTGAATAAAAATTTCTACCATATGATAATAATTTATTTATACGTTCAACTAATTACACAGCACTGTTGCAATTTTTTAATCTTATGAAATATCAGTCGAAAAAATTATACTCACAGCAATCTTTGACAAGCGTGAAATCGCCACTTTTTTCAAATTTATAGTTGTTTCTAACATTTACAAATATAACCTTCTAATTAAAAAAATGGCGATTTCGCGCTTGTCAAAAATTGCTGTCAGTATGATTTTTTTAATTGTCATCAGATTAAAAAAATGCAACAAGTGCTGTGTAGTTAGTTCAACGTATAAATAAATTATTATCATATAGTAGGATTTTTTATTCAGTGGCCAGTGGCCAAATCAAATACAAATTTCTTATGGTGCAAATAATGTCCATCTCAGACTCAGACTAATCCACATCTTTTCTGTCTAAACACACGCCCGGGGAGAAATCGCCCCTTTTTCCTGCTCTATTCTTAGAGCATTTTTTAAAATTCTTCCTGCTTTATTCTTAGCATTTCTTAGAGCTAGTTTAGTAATTTAAAAGCATTTTGATTACAAAATTTTCTATAACACGTAGTAATTTTTTTGTAAAAATTACAAAGAGTCGCGAGAAGCTATTATGCTATCATTTTTCTAATATTTTTATTATTTTTTGATAGTTCTATGTCGTAAAAAATCTGAATTGATGGTTTTTATATCTTTTGGCGGCTGAAATAATAAAATTAATATATACAATAAAAAACAAGCAAATTAGGTTTAAAATAAAAATAAACGAATATTTATTACTTTTTTATAAAAATCAATGTAATAAAAAAGCGAAACGAAATAATGTTTGATAAATAAACTTAAAAGTTTTTCTCCGTACTTCCGTGTAAACCCATATTCCTACAATTGGTCCAAAAGGCAAGTGCAAAGAATTGTTTATAAACCAGATTACAATAATTTAATCACTGTCAACATATATGTTTTAAAAATAATTGTAGTGCCTCTATTAATTTACTAATTGTTTTTTTTTTTGGTTTTTGACAATAACCTTCTACAAGATTTTTATGGGTTTTAAACAAAAATATAAAGTACCTTCGAGTTTTAATGTTAGCAAGAATGCATAAGAGTAAAAAATATCCGAATGTGCTTTAAACAGTTGTTTTATTGTATATTAAGCAATACAAAATGTCGATTTTTTTTCTTTATATAGTATGCACTACGCCCAGTGAAATAATTCACCGTTTGTCGAAAAATCTAAATCTACATGAATTCACAGAAATCATAAATCACAGAACTCTGTCAAATATTTTATGATTTTTGTTGAATTCCTACGGGTAGATTAATTTACAAAGCGTGAGTGTCCGACAGTATTACGTAAAAAAACCTCATCTGGAATTTTTACGTTCTGGGATTTTGTAAATCCTCCATTAACGTGTGGAGTAAGCCACACGTCGGAAATTAAAAAAAGTGAAATATTCAACAGTATTAAGGTAGAACACCACAGTTTGATTTTGACGGAAGATCTTTTCTATTTAACTTTTACTAACGTAATTTGCCTGCTGATTTAATTTTTGACATTCATTTTGCTTAAAAAAAATTGTTATTGTCCACAATCATTATAAATGACACCAATATAACACATTTCAAAACTACAATACATTAATAAAATTCATTACCAAAAATATTCTATTTTTTATTTTTTTATTTTTTGAATAATGAATAATGAACTTGAAGTTAATGTATTTTGAATAATGAACACTTTTTTATTTAAAAAGTTAAAAATTAAAAAAAAATTTTTTTCGACGTTAAAAATATCCCCTGCGGGAGACTCGAACCTACGAGTCCGAGAATCTGAGTCCGACGCTTTAATCGCTCAGCTCCTGGCCCATCTGAGGGTCATTCCTTAAAAGCTGATTTTAAACAAACGTTTGGAAATGTAGTTTCTGTAGTTTCTCGGTGTAAAATCAAAAAACTTTAAATGAAAATTAAAAAAAATTGATTCTAATGAAAGTGTAAATGAAAGTTTGGAAATAGTTAGACACAAGTCTAAACCAATACTTTGAATGGTATTTGATTATAAATCTAATTCAGGATTTTTTTATTTGAATTTTCTTTTAAAAACATCGATTTTTTTTAATTTTCTTAAAATTTTGAATTACGTTTGACTCCAAACCACATCTAAAAGATGCCCCTTATTTTTTGTTAACTTTCTATAAAATTGCAGCAAAATCTGAGCAAATTTAATTTTTTAAATGGTCAAAATGGTCAAATGGTTATTTTAGAATTTTAGGTTCTCATTGTTTGACTCTGCAAATAATGCTTCGTTTTGTGAAATAATTCACACGTCGAAATTTTGCAAAAGAAGTGAAATATTCGACAGTATAGAACAAAAACTCTGTAGATTACTTCACAAAGTGTAAATTGTTCCACAATTCGCAATAAATGTTTTAAATAATTAAAAATCTATACACATTCTGTTAGTCTTATGTATTCTTGCTGTAATAACGGAAAGCTGCAAAAGCTTAAGTATTAGAATTAAGAAGTCCTGCCGCTGTTTTCACCTGCGTATAAAACGCCTTAATTATCAGAAAGACTTAAAAATAAACCCACTAATAAACTTTGATAAAAAAATTACAGTAAACCAGGTTTTATTTGAAATTATTTTTTTGAAATAATTACTAATTCTGTAAAAAATTGTTTTATAACCTTAAACAGAGTTTTAAAAAAATGTGATAAAAATGTTTAAAATGTTTCTCGTTTTAGTGATCAGTTTTTATAATTGAATAGAAGGACCCAAACGTATAGGGTATCCGGTATACTAAAACTATGCCAGTATCGTCTAAGAAACCTTTAAAATGCTTCTGCTACTTGATGCTTCCGGTAAAACTTTTTTGTTTTTAATGATATTATTTTTAACGTTTTAGCAAATCGTGTATAAATTCCCTGTGAAATAAATGTGTGACGTCGTACCAGGAATGCATGCATACATATGTTAACTTTATACAATAAGGTCTGGTTTCCACTGGAGTGTCAAGTGAAAAGTGTCACCGCGCTTACACTGCAGTTACAGTGTAAAAGTAACAGTGTAATTTTGTAAACGTGCGCGGAACGCGTTTTCACTTGTCACTCCAGTGTGAACCAACCCTAACACCGAGCACATAGTTCGTTTAAAATATTTACATAAAACCTAATTTGGGACATTAAAGCCCTAAGTTGAAACGTGGATCTTAATTGAATCAGTGGAAAAGTTTGCAGTCGCTAAAATTTATAAACTTGGGGACAGCTCATTTAAAGGAGCACTGTCACAAATCAAATTCCTATATCGCCCGAATCGGACTGCTCCTTTAATACCGAACCTACCTAACTCAAATTTGGGATTTGGAGTGCTCCACTACAAGGCTACAACATTTTTAATTTTCAGCTCGATTGGTTCAGTATTAAAGGAGCAGTCCGGGTTGGGCGATATAGGATTTTCATTTGTGACAGTGCTGCTTTAACCTTTTTAAAAGAATTTTAAGACACAGTGAAACATTAACTTGGTGGAAATTTTATATTTTGCTTTGATTAGTGTCAAGAACAAAAACGATAGAACGAATTCCTCTTATTTATTATTAAAAGCCCAAATAAAGATCCACAGCCGATTTCAGTAGAGAGCCCTAAATTAAAGGGTGCCTCTTAAAAAGGAGCTCGTTTCAGTAGAACCAAGAGCCCTTAGTTCAAGTGTCCCTAACGCAAAAAAGCCCCTATTTAACGTTCTATGGTTGAATTATATCTATCTGACGCTGAAAATTAGAATGCAGACATGAGGGGACCAATTAAAATTGTGCCGTAATGACGTTTAAAAAAACAAATAAAAACGCAGAATTTTTTTTAAGTCCACCTTTTCACAAAGTACACATAAATTAACCAACTTTAGCCCTTAAAAAATTTGCATTTAGGTTTAAAATTCAACCCAGCGAAGCATTAATAACATACGTTGCTATGCTAAAAACGTTTTGCTTCTCGAGGGCCTTAGAAAATTAAGAGGGCACCTCATGGTTTACTACCGGGTGTTTTTAGGTTAAATTTAGCTTTTGGCTGAGTGTTTTAATTCCGCACCCTGAAAGGTGGTACCTTGCGGATTTTTGAGCAATTGACTTTTGGGCTGATTTTTAGATATATCTAATGACCCTAGCAAAACATCATAAACAAAAGTTTTTAAAAAAACGTTTTAGCTGGCCAGGGTCTTAGAAAACTAAGGGTGCACCCCATGGTTTACTAGCTTATTTTTTACTCCGCAGCCAAAAGATGAATTTATTCTAAAAAGATCCGGTAGTGAAACATCGGGTGCACCCTAAGGCCCTCTCCAGCTGAAACGTTTTTTAGCAACTTATGTTGTTAATGTTACACTGGGTGCCTTACTCTGATCCAGGAGTCAGCTCTAAAAGTAGTCACTCAAGAATAAAAACGTTTTATAAAAACGTTCGTAAATTCCCATTTTACAAATCTCCGCCTATTTTTTGTAAAATACACAATAAAGGCTTTTAACTTGTAATCCCGGGGGGTATCTCCATTTAGTGCTCTGCGTTGATTGTTAGACGTCCATGTACCGTCCCCTCCACTGAGTGATCAAAATTACCGTGTCCTTTATCTTCTGTCATGTAATTTACAAAAAATAGGCGGAGATTAGTAAAATGAAAATTACAAACGTAAAACATTAATTATAGGCCCCAACAATCAACATTTTTCGGGAAGCGGGGTAAAAACTTCAGCTAAAAGTTGAAAATCAGTTACGAACCTTATATATGAATTTTTTTAATTAAATAAAATATTTTTTGAATGATCTACTTTTTTTTAATTTGCATTTTTTATGTAAAATCCTAATGTATTCACAAAACAAGTCATTTTGCTACTAAAACCTTTAAAACAATTATTATTAATCTTCAATAATTATAATTATTTTCTTGTGTTTTAGCCAGTGGGTGTTTACTTGGAAACCGGATGCAGTTGTCATTTGATTTTAAATATAATTTTGACTATTTGTGGTTATATTCCTGGTCTCATTCATGCTTGTATTATTATAGTTGAATAGATTACAAGGTTGCAGAATTTTAAGATTTTTTGCGTATGCTTGGGTAACTATACCAAATACTGCAGTTTTTAACAAATGAAACATGGTTCGAATTTTAAAAGCTAACTATTCCAAAACAATAAACTATTTAAAGTTGACATACGGTATACGTTTCTTATTTGGCCTCATTTTATTTGAAACCTTACAAAATTTAATGAATTGTATACTTTTTACTATTATATTTTACACTTGTACGAATATTTTTGTGTCAAAAAATTTTTGGGTATTCTTGAAGAGATAAATAGAGTGGTAAAGAAAAGAACTTTAAAAAACTTGTAACTACAAGTTGAAACCAAAAGTAAAAGTGGCTAAAACTTATGCCATGCTTTTTATTTAGCACTTTAAGTTGCTATTTTTTGCGACTCCAAGTTCTTAATGATTCCTGGACGGCTAAAAATTCCCTACTTACTGCTCTAAAGACACCGTACCCGAAAATTTTGTTAAATTCATTATTCCTGTATTTAAAATTCAACATAATTATCAAGCATGCATGCATAATAGTAAAAAATCTCCGGCTGTATGTTAAACAATATTGTTCTCTTATTTGTTAGCAATCTACATGTCGATATTTCATCAAGTAGAAATAAAATTTCCGAATGCATAACTGCTAGATGAAATTTTTCTACATAATACACTATCAAATATTTCAAATTATTCAAATTCCCCGTTTTAACATATAAAACTAGCCTTGAAAAATGCTCTAAGAATAGAGCAGGAAAAAGGGGCGATTTTTCCCCGGGCGTATGTTTAGACGGAAAAGATGTAGACTAGTCTGAGATGGACATTATGTGGACTATAGGAAATTTGCATTTGGTTTGGCCAGCTGCTCACTAAATAAAAATTTCTACGATATGATAATGATTTGTTTATATATTGATCTAATCACACAGCACTGTTGCATTTTTTTTAGTTTGATGAAATGTCAATTGAAAAAATCATACTCACAGCAATCTTTGACAAGCGCGAAATCGCCACTTTTTCAATTAGAAGGTTATATTTGTATGTGTAAGAAACAACTATAAATTTGAAAAAGTGGCGATTTCGCGCTTGTCAAAGATTGCTGTGAGTATGATTTTTTCAATTGACATTTCATCAAACTAAAAAAAATGCAACAGTGCTGTGTGATTAGATCAATATATAAACAAATCATTATCATATCGTAGAAATTTTTATTTAGTGAGCAGCTGGCCAAACCAAATGCAAATTTCCTATAGTCCACATAATGTCCATCTCATACTAGTCTACATCTTTTCCGTCTAAACATACGCCCGGGGAAAAATCGCCCCTTTTTCCTGCTCTATTCTTAGAGCATTTTTCAAGGCTAGTCTATCACTTTTTTGAATTAAATTAAAAAATAGCCTAATAAACTATAGTTTTAGCTGCGCAATGACATATGTTTATAATCATTCCGTTGCCGAGATAAAATAAAAAATAATAATAAGAAGAAGATGAATTTAAATTACAAAATTAACCCACGTTGTTTAATTATAGTTAGTGCGGTGCAGTTGCGCTCCAGACAAAGTTTACCTACGTTCTCTAAATATAGTTGGCGCGATGCCGTGCGCCAATGATTGCAATTATAATTTTTAAAGTAAAAATAATAATAATAATAATAATAAGATGATGAACATGAATAACAAAATTTACTCACGTTCTCTAAGTATAGTTGGCGCGGTGCCGTGGGTTAAATTGCAGTTGGCACCCCGCACCACCCATGATTACCGGCGCGTGGCGCTCCCGCGCCACCGACGCTTATTATTATTTTTTAATAAATAAAACTTTGAATTAATTTTGGCATCAGTAATGCAAGAATTAAAAAAGTACTCTGTTGTTTTTGCCGTTTTCCGCGCGGTTGAAGCAGATGGCGCTGGGAACTGGTGCCGTTTCTGCCACCAATTAAAACCGGTCTGCTATTTTTGTGCGGTTTTTATGAGGGGATGTTGGTTGTCTGCTCTGTACAATCCTTATTGTTGCCAAAAGGCTGTTATTGTGCGGTTGGGAGTTTTTATTTGTCTATTTTTCAATTTTTTTATTTTGATCAATAAATCGATAACAAGGACCTAAATGAAAAAAGTGCTTCCTAAGAAAGTTGCGTAATTCCTTCTTCTTTCTAATGAGCCCATGTTTATTTTTGATCAATCAGTAACGAATGAGGAATATCGTTTTTAAGAATGGAGCGTTGGAATAATAATAATAATAATAAGAAGAAGAAGAAGAAGAAGAAGAAGAAGAAGGTTCTGAATTTCAAAATTTACCCACGTTCTCTAATTATGGTTGGCGCGGCGCCACGGGGCTAAATCGCCCCGTGGCGCTCCCGCGCCACCCATGATAATTTATACGTCGGATGGAACAAAAAGACTAAAATATTTCACACATCATTACATGAAAAACCTTATCTAAAGATTTTACGTTTGTAGTTTTTTTGCAGTTTGCAGTTAGCAAACTAAAAAATTGTGAACGCAAAATTCATAAATAAATCTTTCCTACAGAATACACAATACTGAATAACTCTAATTATTTGAAATATATTAAGTGAGTGTATATCTAAAATATTTAAATTATTTTAAGAGTAAAATAATTTATACATCGAATTTAACAAAAAACGTTGAATATTTAACATAACATAACATACATAACATAACAAAACATAACATAACATAACATAACATAACATAACATAACATAACATAACATAACATAACACAACATAACATAACATAACATAACATAATTTAGATTTGCTAAATGCCAGAAATTCACTAAAGCATAACAAGTATGCACTTTAAACAAGTAAGTACCTTATTAGTAAAATCAAAATAACTAAAGCTGAAGTCTTCCAGGCTGAAATTACGGGCGTAACCGCTCTCCGCCAGGAAAAAACAAACAATAAACTTGCGAGCGAGAAAAATCAAAAAAAAAGTTTTCAACGGTTATGTAACCAAATTATTATTAAGGTGTGTCATGTGTTTCTTCTCTGCACGTGATATTTTCTTAAAGAACGAGTGGTTACTTCACCACTCATCTATTTTCACCCTGATAGAGTTTATCTTTAGCATAAAATCATATTAATCAATAGATGGAATTAAATTTAACCCTCAGTATTACGTGAAAAAACCATTTGCGTTCGCAGTTATTTTGTTTACGAATTCGCGGTTAACGTATAGAGTATTTTACAATATTACGTAGAAAAATCTTCATGTGGGTTATTCCTCAAATTGTAGATTTACATCATAAAAAATCTACACTGTCGAATAATAACTGTTTAACACACAGTCAGACATTTTCTATTTGTACGAATTCTTGATGTGATATGGTATTGTTTCTTTGTAGGTTCTCATGTGTAAACAATATCGCTTTGTGTCTCTTTCTTGGAATGTTTCTTATTATTCATGTGCATAAAAATAAATATTTGATTTTACAATATATACTAAATATTAAAAACTTAAACCCGAAAGAATATAAAATTAGGCTTAGGGCAGGGCGTTTGCTTTAGTTTAGTTTTATAAAAATAAATATTTGATTTTACAATATATACTAAATATTAAGAACTTAAACCCGAAAGAATATAAAATTAGGCCCAGGGCAGGGCATTTGCTTTAGTTTAGTTTTAGTCTTAGGCTTCCATTTAGGTTTTAATGACTTTAATTCAAACAAGCGAAATTTAAGTTCCCATTTAAAAACTGGAAATTTCCTATTTTTTTCATCAAAAGCGAGGTTCAACGTCGCTGGGATTTAAGTTTTCAAAAGTCCCACATATAATTTTTAAATTCAATAAACATTTTCATAGCAACAAATATCAATAAGTCAAATAAATTTTTATAAAATTATAAAAACAATTGTTTTGTCCTGTTTCAGCAAGGAACTTTAACATTACGCCATTTAAACATTTACTACCCTTTAGTTTTTAGTACTACAATTTAAAATATTTATACTTTGCTATTTTTTTCAAGGCTTTTGTAATAATCTAAATATTGTTATCTAAATTATTCTAAAGTGCCAAATTACACCCCATTGCAACAACCGTATAGATATACTATAAAAAAATGGTCAAATAGTTTTTTAAAAGCAAGTAGAAAATTTAAATAAACTTTAAAAAAATAGAAGAACCAGAGTACTTTTTTAATTCTTGCATTACTGATGCCAAAATTAATTCAAAGTTTTATTTATTAAAAAATAATAATAAGCGTCGGTGGCGCGGGAGCGCCACGCGCCGGTAATCATGGGTGGTGCGGGGTGCCAACTGCAGATTAACCCCGCCGGCACCGCGCCAACTATCTCAAGAACGTGAGTAAATTTTGTTATTCATGTTCATCATCTTATTATTATTATTATTATTTTCTTAAAAATTATAATTGCAATCATTGGCGCACGGCATCGCGCCAACTATATTCAACGTAGGCAAACTTTGTCTGGAGCGCAACTGCACCGCACTAACTATAATTAAACAACGTGGGTTAATTTTGTAATTTAAATTCATCTTCTTCTTATTATTATTTTTTATTTTATCTCGGCAACGGAATGATTATAAACATATGTCATTGAGCAGCTAAAACTATAGTTTATTAGGCTATTTTTAATTTAATTCAAAAAAGTGATAGACTAGCCTTGGAAAATGCTCTGAGAATAGAGCAGGAAAAAGGGGCGATTTTTCCCCGGGCGTATGTTTACACTGAAAAGATGTGGACTAGTATGTGATGGACATTATGTGGACTATAGAAAATTTGCATTTGTTTTGGACAGCTGCTTACTGAATAAAAAATTCTACCATATGATAATGATTTATTTTATATATTGATCTAATCACACAGCACTGTTGCATTTTTTTAGTCTGATGAAATGTCATTTGAAAAAATCATACTCACAGCAATCTTTGACAAGCGCGAAATCGCCACTTTTCAAATTGATAGTTGTTTCTTACACATCCAAATATAGCCTTCTTATTGGAAAAGTGGCGATTTGCTCTTGTCAAAAATTGCTGTGAGTATGAGTGTGAGTATTTTTTAACTGACATTTTATCAGACTAAAACAAATGCAACAGTGTTGTATGATTAGATCAATTTATATAAAACAAAATCGTCTGGTTAAAACTTTATTTAGTGAGCATGAGCAAAAGCCAAATGCAAATTTCTATAGTCCACATAAGTCTGTCCATCTAGACTAGTCTACATCTTTTCGTCTAAACACAGAAAAAAAATTTTGCTGCTCTATTCTTAGAGCATTTTTCAAGGCTCGT
>JASAMX010012887.1:0-40532 GCA_030248175.1 Microlaimidae sp. YZB2_3
TAAGCGCTCTTTTTAAGCCTTTAAAGTCATATCAGATAGCTATGTTCATTGATAATTAGTTACAATTGTGATTCATATTGGCGGCAATTAGGTCGCAGATTTGATGTTGTTGATGAAAAAAAAAAAGAAATAGAAAAAGAGAAAAAAATAAACACAATGAAATGATGAAAACAGAAGAATTAAACTATGCATAAACTATGCTTAGTATGATATTAATTCTGTTATCTGATCATTAATAATAATAATTCATTTTTTTTATTATTTTTTTCATGATGTATCTTATTTGTTCGTTTGATAACTGTACGTAAACTAATAAATAAATAAATAAAATAAATAAATAAAATAACGCGAGGTAGGATATGTACGAAAAATATACCGGAGCATAGCTCAGACCTTTGGCTATCTTTTGAAAAGGTTAGAAAAAATTGTTTTTCTATGACGTCATCACTACGGCCGATATGGTGAAAAAACCTAGTCCCAAAAACACAAAACTTACGAGATAAGAAAACGTATGCTGTTTAAACATACTTTTTCGAGTTTTTCTGAAAATTTGAGCGAAATCGGCTGCCTCAATTTTTTTTATGATACGTTGAAAATGCGCGGTTTTCGCGATTTTTCGCCAAATTAATACACTGCAAAATTGATAGCTTTTGTTTTGTTTCCTGCTTGACGTGTGTACGATTTTGGTCATATTTTTATATATCAAATGTTCGCCGGTTTTTATCCCTTATTTTTTGACCTTAAAAATTTTTGGGGTTGACGACCCGCCGGGGGCTAAGGGGGGGGGGGGGAGCAAACACAAATGCTGAAAATTTTTTTTTTCAAAACCATCAAAAATATATATTTTATCACATATGACGATTTTTGATAAATTGTTTGTGTAAAAAATCTAATATAAAGCTTACAATTAGCTGTCAAAAATGACGAATTTAAAATTTGGAAGCATTCCAAGCCCGTATGCTGGCAGCAGCAAATCTCTAAATTTAAAATTTTTGCAAGAATAATAAACCTTAAAAGATTAGTTTTAAATTTTTTAAATTTATTTTGATTTAAAATAATTAAAATGTGGTCCAAATAACCCCATGAAAATGCAAAATAAATTTTCGTTAAAATTCGAAAATACTTTCTTCCATGATTTTTATTGGCTCTTCGGCAATTAAATCAGGGGTCGCATTCTGAAGAAACCCTTATATTTAACCCGATAAATCCATTTCAAAGAAAATAAAAAAAAAGAATATATATTGTAAATAAATAAACCTGCCGCATATGGGACAGAAAATGATTGCAATGAATTTTTTTAAAATTTTTTTTCTCGCGCCGCAAAACCACCTCGCGCAAAATAAAAAAAATAAATCAATGAGCGTATTTTATTTTTTATTAATTTAATCCTACGGGAGAAAATATTAAACCACCTCTCGAGTTGGATAAATTCTTATTCTTAAAACAATAAAAAAAATTTAACCCGACTTTTACCTAGGTAAAATTGATTTTTCACTCGCATCCTTAAGCACGTAAAAAAAAGTTAACCCGGGGTAAATTTTAACCGCGCGTCAGAATGCGCGCCCAGATCGAGGATTCAAACATTTTTACACAAAAAAGCATTTAAAAAAAACATTTGGATATTGGTAAAAATTGGGAAATATAGTATTTAAAAATATGTTTTTGTGTTAACAAACGGGAAAACATGTTTGTAAGTAAGAAACTTGTACTTTCTGCCTACTTTGTAACTACTTTGTTAACTACTTGTATTAACTACTTTATTTTTTGAAAGTAGGTAGTTAAGTAGGTAGTTAACTACTTTTAAAAAAGAAAGTAGGTAGTTAAGTAGTTAGCCAAAATCATGGTAGTTAAGTAGTTAACTACTTAAGTAGTTATCACAACACTAAGTTGAAGTTGTCTACGGACTTGTTGTAAAACAAGTGACAAAAGAAAGTTTTTAAAGCCACTAACACGTTAAACACATTTTATTTAGACAGAAAAAACTAAATAAAACAAAATTTATACTCAAAATTAGCAAAAAAACTTAGGAACGGAGCTCTGGAGCTCAATAACCGGTGTTTTGCTCCGTTTCAAAATTACTTTTATTATACTTTTACTTAAAAAAAGGTTTTATTTTTACTTTTACTTTACTTAAATAAAATTTTGACCGTTACTTTTACTTTACTTAATTTACTTAAATTAAAATTTTTCAAATTACTTTTACTTAAAATAATCGAAAATCATTACTTTTTACAGCACTACATAGAACTTACAGTCAACACGCGTTTGCTGGACCATTTTGTCGAATTATTATTTAATAAATAACAAAACCTTAATAAAAAAATAGCTCCCAAAAATTGCGCAATTCTCTACCCTTTCCCAAGAAGTTTATATGTATTTCTGATCAATTTGTAAGAAAGGAAGAATATTTATCTTAAGATATGAGCTATTTAGAATAATAATAATAATAAAAAAAGATTGACGTATATAACTACAAAATTTAGTCACGTTGTCTAATTATAGTTGGTACCGTGCCGCATGACTAAATTACCCTTCGCTCAGGCGCCACCCATGATTATCGAACGTTTAAAGGTGGTACAAAGCAAACTTTTTGTCTTTGATTTCTATTATTTTTATTGAAAATCTTTTTCCTGCCCCCAATAGTTGACAAACTTTTTTTCGTCAAAATATCTTCATCGGATCAGGAGATTTGACCTTAAAAAATTGCGTTTTTCCCATGATTATGTACTTAAAAATTTGCTGAATAAGCATAAACATTTAAATAAACAAACAATGCACTCGAAGAAAACGGCAATTTTATACTTTTTAAATGCCCTGCCCCCGAAGATATTATGCAGAATGTATTTTTTCCTAGCGCCTTTAAAAATTGTACGTATCTACAGCTAAAAACTATATTTTTCAATTCTTTTTCTTTAGGAGTAGCTAAATATAAGGGAGAAAACTTCCAGAATCGGTAGTCAACTCATAAAACATTAAATATTTTTAAAAGCAAAAATAGAAAAAAAACTTAAGTTTTGACAAATATAAACGAAATTTGATAGGCACATTCACATATAGGAATCCGTAGTGTTCCTTTCTTTTATTTTTTTACATTCCAATACATCGCTACTCAAATTTGCATATATCATTCTTTTTTGTTTTATAACAAGTTGTTTTGTAAAAAAACATTTTTGCATTTTTGTAAAAAAAAAACATTTTTGTAGTGATCATTTTATTAGTGTATTATTCGTTTTTCGTTTTGATTGTAAAATAGCAAAAGTATTCACTCATTCATTCCAAATCTGAAATCATCCATGCCTTTATTTTTTTTTAATCCGCGTTTGCAAACCTACTTATGACTGTAAATAATTAACTGAAAAAGAATACGTTTACAACTGTAATTCTGACGTGGTAGTTTGTGGATTAGAAAATATATTAAAATAAAATTGGATTAAATTAAACTAACTGGAGCTTGTTGAGTGAGTTTCAGCTGAGTATTGTTTTCTTTCTTTTTCTAGTCCAATTTGTCAAGCTTTATAAACCGATGTTTTATTTAAAGGTTAACGCCGTCTGATATCTATCCATTATTTGGTCAACTGCGTGATCGTGACGACGCGTTGTTGTGTTGCTGGCTCGGCTGTGGCAAAAGTATTATTTGGCACTGTCTTTTAGTTTTATTTATTAAAAAAATGGAAGAAATATGCGAACTGTGCAAGGTTAAAAAGTGCCTGAAAACAAGAAACTCCTATAACAAAACCTATCCAGTGGCTCGAATAGTGAAAACAAATGATGAAAACAGTGGCTCAACTTTCTCCATGCACAGAAAAATCAAATGTAGAAACTTATTAGCTCGGACCAGAAACTTTAAAAAAACCTCAACATGGCTTTTTCAGTTTTGTGTTATTAGTTTCCTATTGTTTTCTCCAAGCCACGGTGCCTCGCCTGCCATTGAAAAGTGTGCTTTGTGCAAATTTTTGGTTAGATCGTTTGAGCATGTAAGTTTTGAACTAAAGAGGTATTTAAAAACAAATAATGTTAATTTTTTAATGAAGAGAATCACTACAGGTACTAAACGTGTCCCAAATTTTGGGTAGAGAATTCCACGCTAAAATCCTGATTAAAAACATGTTTCTACTTCTATCTACGTCAATTTTGACATGAAGATCAAGATCTCGATTTTAAACTTTAAAAAGTGATTGAAACACGATTTTTGATAATATAGAGTAAAATATGGCCAAAAATATTTTGGGCGCACACTTTGTACTGAAACACTTTTTGCACACTTTTTACTTTTTTTACTTACAGTTACTTTTACTAAAAAGCTGAAAAAAATTTCGTAAGGGCAGAATGACCTAGAAACATGTTTTTTATTAATGTTTGTCAGATGAAGTTCTAAAATGATTTTTAGGACGCGTTTCGTACTTGCACCAAGAGAATCTACTTTTTTGGCCAACATAATAATAATAAAGCAAAAAACCTTTGGTACAAGTTCCATACGTGTACCAAAATTCGATTTGACCGATTTAATAGTAAATACAAGTTGTAAAACATGGTATGATTCCCATACGCGTCCCAAAATTCGATTTGACCGACCCTAATGTAAAATACACTTATAAAACATCTTCATACCCTAAATTAGACCCGTAGACTTGATTTTTGTGGTTATTTTTGAGATTTGAGCTTTTGATTAGAAGTTATAAGCCGATTTATACCCAAAAATTGCCCTATTTTGGCATGTACAATTTATGTTATTAAGAAATTTTTTTATTAAGCCTTTAATCAAATTAATATTATTTTTTGTATTACCAAGTGTCTGGCAGTTACAAATATACTTTTATTTTTTTCATGGTAACAACCAATTTTTTATAATAACCGTTCAAATACCCATAAAATTTTAGTTGTGAAAAAATTCACATTTTTGAAAAACAACTTATTTTAATAAAAATCAATTATATTACAAATTTGTTTGATTTTTAGGTTTTGCTTAGGCTTAGGAACAATAAATCGGTGAAAAACTAAGTTTAAATTAGCGTTTAAAGCCAAAAAATTTTGTTGTCCATGTTTTTGGTGGTCCATGTAACTTTTGAATTTTTATTTTTTTGAAAATTTTTAAGTTCTTCAGACTTCTAGCATTGTTAAAACATAGTTTTTAATTTAATTTGTGTGTTTACAATTTTTTTATTAACATCATAAATTGCATATGCTGAAAAAGGTCATTTTTTGGGTATAAATTAGTTCATAACTCTTTTCGATAAGGCCAAATCTTAAAAATAACCATCAAAACGAAGTCTGCGTGTTCGATTTAGTGTACAAAGATGTTTTATATGTGTATTTTACTTTAGAATCGGTCAAATCGAATTTTGGGACGCGTATGGGAATCGTACCGTAAAACATTTTTATAGCCTAAAAAAACACGTAGACCTTATTTTTGTGGTTATTTGTGAGATTTAAACTATTGGTAAAAAGTTATGAGCCAATTTATACCCAAAAAAATGGCCTTTTTCAGCATGTGAAATTTATGATGTTAAGAAAAAAAATTGTAAACCAACAAACTAAATTAAAAACTATGTTTTAACAATGCTAAAAGTCTAAAGAACTCAAAAATTTTCAAAAAAAGTGAATATTCAAAAGTCACTTGGACCACCAAAAACATAGACAAAAAAATTTGTTTAACTATAAACGCTAATTTAAACTTAGTTTTTGACCGATTTATTGTTCCTAAGCCTAAGCAAAACCTAAAAATCAAATAAAATTGTAATATAATTGATTTTTATTAAAATAAATTGTTTTTCAAAAATTTTAATTTTTTCACAACTAAAATTTGGTGGGTATTTGAACGGTTACTATAAAAAATTGGTAGTTACCATTAAAAAAATAAAAGTATATTTGTAACTGCCAGACACTTGGTAATACGAAAAAAATAATATTAATTTGATTAAAAGCTTAATAAAAAATTTTCTAATTAACATAAATTGTTTATGCCAAAAAAGGGCAATTTTTGGGTAGAAATTGGCTCAAATCCGAAAAATAACCACAAAAACGAGGTCTACGTGTTCGATTTATGGTATAAAATGTTTTACAATTTGTAATTACTTTTGAATCGGTCAAATCGAATTTTGGTACACGTATGGAACTTGTACCAAAAGCTTTATTTTCTAAAAAGTTTCTTCTAAAATGTAAAATGGACTGGAGTGCAGTGGCGTGCCCAGGGGGACCCTTACGTTTTTTTGAATTTCGGGAGAGAAAATTTTTTTCTTTTATATTAATACAGCAACTTTCCTGATGCCTTTTAAAAAAATATTAATAGTTAAAAAACCAAGTTTTTAAAAAATTTTGAGCCTGTGGCGCTACTTATTTATCTCATCGTTTGCTTTTTCCAATGAATTCTTTTTATTTATGTTTAAAATAATTTAAATTATTTTTATTGTTAAAGATTGTTTGTTCCTGAATACGTTTTACGTACAATTTATAACAGATCAGGAATATTTTCAAAATATTGATCCAATTTATGATCTATTTATTTGTCTAAAATGGTTAGCTAGGAAGAAAAATGATATGATACTGGCCGATGGGAGGTTTATACGGCTGCGCCTTTCTCCCCCTCTCGCAAAATGAAATTAGGAATGAAGAAGAATCGCGCTAAATTTTTATCTCGAGTCTAGCCTCCAGCTAACAACGAAATCACCACGCCTCTCTTTCAATTTCTGTCCGCCAAAGTCACTTAATTATCCGATTCAATTTTCGTCAACTTTCAGCAGCCCTTCTGGCAAAGTTTTTTAAGTCAAAAAAGACTTTTGCAAAAAGATAGAATGAGAAAATATAGGAAATTTTCAAAATAGCAACACGTAATTTGTCTTTTATATTTATATTACCTTTAAAAATTGTTTTAACTTATAGTTTTTTGAACTTCGATTTAAAAATCACTATACTATGCACGTGATACCTCAAAATGAGATGAAAAAATTATTGAAAATATTAAATTTAATGTGTCAGAATTTTGCATTGTCAAATATTTTCTAAAATATTTATGATTTATTTTTGTTTTGGGAACGAGCTGGCGCCAATCCACTAAATGCTGCGGTAACTAAGTGCTATATTAGAACGTTGTTAAACCTTAGGCATATAATTTTTTAAAATAGTTTTATGACAAGTTGCTTTGATAAAGCTGTTTTTTGTCGCCAATTAAAATTATAAAAACATTTATTTAAAATGAAATGACTTAAATAATCAATAATCAATTTTTAATTCGTGTTTAAAGCAATTATGTATACTATTATGAGATTACTTCGGAAAACAAAAAAATTAACAAAATATCAACAAGGGGCTAACACAGCGCGCAATTTCTTTTAGTGGACCGGCCTTTTTAAACAGATATCCGACAGTTTTTTTCGGCTCGTTGTGGGTCGTAAGAGTTTCGATCCACCCATTCACTACATTGTAGCTCGGATTGTAGTTACTGTGTTCAACTCGTGTTTGCAATAGGCAAACAAATGCAATATATCTTATTCCATTTATCTTTGATAAGTAGTGTTTGCCGTAGCTTCGAGCCCCGGAACTCAAGACCCAGAGCTCCGCTTTTAGAAGCTCCGTAGCAACCCTAGAACCTTAAAAAAAGTGATGCCATAGCTCAAAATCGCTCATTTAGGTTAAAGTTCTGGAGTATGATATTGGAGGGTAGGAACATAACTATCTTAGATGTATTTTAATATCTTAAAAACTTTTATATGTGTAAGTTCTTAAAATCTATAAAAGACATCTAATAGAAAATAAATGCCAATTCGCAAGTCTTCCGGGTAGGGGTAAAGCCACACCGACTGGACGGAAGGTATCGGAAATCGATGAGGTAAAACCCACACCGCCGGATCGTCGAAAAACGTTAATATCTCGAGAAATACTGCATCAATTTAAAAAATAAACACATTATTTTAATGCTATAGCATTCTACAAAACATTTAACCAAATGTTGGTTTACGATATTGAAAAAAATAAAATCTTCCGGGTTTTTAGTTCGCAGGATCGAATATTTGACTATGCTATTTTTTCTGTTTGAAAACACATTATCATGTTCAAAGTATTTATTTAAAATAAATGACTATAAATCCATATAATAAATTTTATTTTAACTCAAATAACCAATAAAATAAACAGTTATTTATGGGTTTCTAAATACACTTTCAAACCCCGGGGATCTTTTGTCCATGGTTTAGTTTGGTAAACTACAAACAAAAAAAATTTAACGCGCTTTTAAACAAGAAATTAATTAACCGGTCATATTAATTCAGATTGCAAATCGATTATACAATTTTAACATGAACTTTTTCTAATATTGTGCCTTAGTGTTAGATCAAATCATTAAAGTTGTTTGCCGGGCGCGGGGAGGCTGGGAAAAACCAAAACGAGACACCCCCACCCCACACACCCCCCCCGCAAAAACCCCCCACCCCCCCCCCCCCCTAGCCGACGGCGGGCGCGGCCACGTCAACGTGACGGCGCCCGACGTACCTGCGCCGACGAGGCTTCGACGGTTTGTGAATATGGCTGAATTATTTAAAAAAAGTTCGCCGAAGTGTGAGCCAAAAGATTACGGTAATCGTTTAAAAAAATACCAGTGTCAAAAAACCCGGAAGATATCATTTTTTTATTATCGTAAACCAACTTTTCATAATTGTTAAATGTTTTGTAGAATGCTATAAGCATTAAATTAAAGTGTTTACTTCTTCAATTGATGCAGTATTTCTCGAGATATTAACGTTTTTTGACGGTCCAGCGTTGTGGGATTTTACCCCATTGATTTCCGTCCATCTGTCCAGTCGTTGTGGGTTTTACCCCTCTCGAAATCTTCCCACAAAATTTTTTCCAAATGATTCATCTATATTCAACAGTTTTTGAGCTGAAAAAAGGTCAAGAAGCTAATGTAATTTCGTTTTAACAAACTATTGTTGGTAACGTGTTTCCGACATTTTGGAATTGGTGACGGGTTTGAGACAGATTGAATTTCATTTTTACCTTTATTTTTATATACCTGAGTTGAAGATTGTCATTTCTAACAAGTCAATAATACAATTGAAAATAAGTAAAAGATTCGTTTTTAACCCATCAGAAATTGTAACTATAAGCTTGTCGACGTAATGTTATCTCTTAATATGTGTATGTGTCACAGAATTTATAATAAAATATTACTACTTAGCTTTTTTCTTTATTTTGTATGTGTTGGAAGTCGAAAAATATTTATATAAGTTTTTCTTGAGTTTTATCTTCAAATCCAACAAGACACCCGTTTAGTATTTCCACAAATATTAAAGAGTGCTAATTTTTTCGCGTATTTTTTATAATAAGTTTTGTGTATGTGTCAAAATATAAAAAAACGAAAAAAGAAAAAAAGTAAAAAGATCCACCTTTTAAGGTCTATTCATACTTATGACAAAACGTCCTTTGGACAAAGTCCAAAGCACAAAAGTCCTTTGGACTTTGTCCAAAGGACAAAGTCCAAAGGGAAAATCTTTTGGACTTTGTCCTTTGGACAAAATCCAAAGGACAAAGTCCAAAGAACAACGTATTCATACTTCTTGTCCTTTGGACTTTTCCCTTTGGATAGCGTTCATACTTCGTCCAAAGGACAAAGTCCAAAGGACGTTTTGGCTTGTCCAAAGGACGTTTTGGTTTGTCCTTTGGACTTTGTCCAAAGGACGTTTTGTCATAAGTATGAATAGACCTTTACTGTAAGGAAGGTTGATAAAAGCAAGGTTGGTAAAGCAAGGCTAATTTTAAAACTTTAAAAAACTATATAAAAAATAGACTATTTAAATTATATTGTTTTTTTTTGTTTCAGACATTTATTTGATAACATTTAAACAAATTAAATAAATAATAAATAAATAAATAATTAAACAAATAATAATAAATTTAGAGAAATAAAATCTTACGACTTAATATTAAGAATACTGCGCTATAGTGATGAATTAGTTTTTTTTATTATATTATTTTGTTTGTTTTAAAATTGCTTTTAAATAAGAAATATCTCTAGAAAAACTTTTTTGTTATTCTAAAACATTGGTTATATTGTTATCCCTATAAATTTGGAAATTTTGGCCCGACTGGCTTGTCCCGTTAAATAATTCTAAAAGTATGCACAGGCTGAGTGTTTGTTTTTTCCATTGGTAATAAATTATGTTGCGACATTTTTAAAAGGTACCAGTTTAATTTTTTAAAAATAAATTTAGCTTTTTTTTATTAGAGTCTTACATTTCCACACATTTACATTAAGAGTAAATCCATGCGTCCATATAAATCTGAACGTATGATTTTGTTATAAAATAAAAACTGATTTTAATATGTTAAAATAAATGTGGAAATTCTGTTTAGATGGTTTGTAATATTTTTTTAAAATAATATATTTACGATTAAAAACTTTTTATGTTTAAAAATTTATTAAAGCAAACGTTTAAACATTATCGCATATATTTTCGTAATTCTTAAAATTTTTTGCATAGGCAAAGTTTTTGTGGTAAATTCATTTAGTGTTTGTCACTATATAAATAATAAACCCAAATGCCATTGTATGATTGAAGCATGTAGCTTTTATGCTCAGGTCATATCTTGGCCGATTGCAGTCCCCACACAAATGCCATTAGTAAGCGTCGAATCAAAAAACGAAAGTTTAATGCCAAAACCACTCGAAAAGTTTATTTTGAAAAATATTATCACGTTCCAAACGGCGCTAAATTTCTGATAATATTTTGGAACTGCAAATTTGAATAAAGTTTGCTCCATAAATAAACAATTTGGATTTCACAAACCACTAAGCAAGCAGTCTATTTATAATTATTTGAAGTGGCTAGGCTAAAACATTACTGAAACTAAAAAAGTCCTCTAAAATTAAAAATTAAGCACTGTTTGTTTAATCTTTATTTTAATTTATACTATTCATTCATAGTTTTGCGTATTTTTTCAAAATAATTGCAATTTGAAAAAAAAAATAATAATAAAATGAACATCATTAATAAAACAAACTGCTTATCGGCTTGTATTTTTAAGAAAAACAAAAAAATAACATAAAAGGTAATTACTCTATATTAATATCTGTTTGCAGATTTTCTGCAAAAAAAACTTGCTCGTTAGATTTGACGCTTCGAAGCAGCCTTTGAGTTCATCCTAACGCAAACCCGCAGTGTAAAATTTATCACGCGATAAAATTAAAAAAAAGTTTTTTATGGGGTAAATGACTTTTTTAGACGGCGGGAACCGAAGTTTAATAATGAATAAATAAACAGTCGACAAAATTATTATTGTATATATTACATTAGCATTTAACGTTTCGGCATACGTTGCAACAATTTACTAATGTATATTAATCGTAATGTATACAATACAGATTTTATCGACTGTTTTTTATTTATTGTTTAACTAACTTAAATTTGACGACCTTGATTTCGCTACCGGCTGTTCGTTTGCCATGCGCAAAGTTATAAAATGAACTATTTTACGTATAACTAAATAGATAATCTGTCGACAATCTGTCTAACCATACACAGTTCATGTCAAAGTTTTGCAATTGAAAAAAAATAACAATCGGTGGGAAAAATTAAAGCTGGCAGAATTTAAATCTGGCACCATGATTTGCTAAAATTATCCTAAAACATTGCTTCCGAACTTATAAAAATTTTACATAAGTAAAAATTTTTAACCCATACTCAGCATAAAATTTATTACACGGTAAAAAAATTTTGCCTAAAACATTATCAATACAGTAGTGTTGTAAAAAGTTACTTTTACTTTTACTTAAACTAATGAAATTACCGGATTTTGGATTACTTTTACTTTTACTCGATTTTTGAAAGTTCAATTACTTTTACTTTTACTCCTACTCGACTTTTGAAATTTCACTTACTTTTACTTTACTCTTACTTGGATTTTTCCCTGCAAATGCTTAAATTAATCTAAGTAAAATTTAAGTAATTTCAATGAGTAGATTTCCTATGGAATTTTTGTTAAATAAGTGGCAGAAGAAATTTTTTAAGCCCCTAAAGCGCTAAAACCATTTATTTCGACCAATAAACCTTCATAAAATCAAAATTTATACGTAAAATTAGCAAAACATTTTGGAACGAAGCTTTGGAGCTCCAAAACCTGTGTTTTGTTCCGTTTCAAAATTAATTTTATTACACTTTTACTCTTACTTTTACCCAAACTTTTACTTTACTTAAATTAAAATTTTTGAAATTACTTTTACTTTTACTTAAAATAATTAGAAATCATTACTTTTTACAACACTGCTAACATTAAATACCCGTAATCGGTTTTTTATTAAAATTTTTTCATTTTTTTTGCTAAAATAGATAAACTGCTAAAATTTTGTGTTAGTAAACCTAAAACTTATTTGCTATGATATTTAATGTCATTTTTCTTTATTTCGCTTATCAATAATTAAATTAAAATTTTTGTCACAAATAAGTTTAAGTTTGAATCATAGGTTTTCTTAAAAACTGATACACGAAATAAAATAACTTTAAAAAAAATTGTGACAAAAGTGTTAAAAAACATTGAAAAAAATTGAATCAAAAATTATGTTGGATATACAGTAGTTTTACTCAGAAGAAAGATTCAGGAAACAAAAATCCAATAATTAAAATAATTTATTTATATATAAAAAGCATAAAATTTTAAGAAATTTTAATGTAATTTTAGAGATGTAGGCAGAGAGAGATTTTAAAAGTTTTATATTTCTTGCGAAAATTGTTTTAATAACTATTAAATAAATTTTTGTTTTCTTTTGAAGTCTATGTATCTTGAAGTTTATACCAGGCAATTGTTTTTAAAAAAATATTTTTTAAAGCAAATAAAAAACTTGCACGACAAACGTGTCACACTTTGATTGATTTTAGTTTTTTCTTTAGATCAGTGCTCTCAATGACAGATTTTGGCATGACTTTTTAGACGCTGTCATTAATTTTTTTTGTTGTTTGGTTTAATTCAAATCATTTTTTAGATTATGTTGTTTTATTTTTACTTTTCACTTCAAAATAATGTAATTTTCGAGCTCGCCTACTAGTTCGTTAAAAAGGATTTCCTAGGATTACTTATGTAACATTATTTGGTCCGTAAATAAATATTTCTGTTTTTTTATCAAATAGTTATCTTATAATATAAAAATTTGTTTTTTTTTGAATTATGATTTATATAAAAGGTGGGGGTTTAAAAAATATTTAGCAAATAAAAGCAAAATTTTTTAAGCTTTTTTGAGTAACTGGCTAGACCGAACAATAGTCTCATATACCGCTGTCGGTCTGGTATTGCCAATACGTGTGGTGAAGTTGCGGCAGCGAGTATTTCTAATCAAAAAGCAGTTTATATCTGGCTGACCGCGAAAATCAGAATGCAGACATGAGCGGACCAATTAAAATTGTGTGGTTATGACGTGTTTTTTTAAACAAAATAAGAAAACCGAGTTACCTTTTTACAAAATATACAAAAAATAACCAACTTTAGTCCTTAAAAATTTTCATTTGGGTTTCAAATTAAGTAATTTGAAAAATAATTATCAAAATATGGGTTTTGATCTTTATTATTAAACCGGTTTCGTTAAAAATTTTGAATGGTTTTATTGTTAAATAGTTGATTAAAATACTAAAATTATCGGAGACAGCTAGATTTTATTTGCTTATAGCACAAGAGGTTACAATTTATTGCTATAAAATTGATATTTTCATTCCTGGATATCTATGGCTGCAAGCTTTTTGTTATCAGAACAAACAAAGAGGTTCAAATTGTATGATAGTACGGGGTCTTAAGAACCACAAGCAGGGAACTTAGAGCCATGAAAATTTTTTGGAACTTGGAGCCACAAGAAATGGAAACTTGGAGCCTTTAGGAAAAAATTGGTTTGGGGCTGAAATTAGGCTTCGCTTAGGCTTAGGTAAACGTTTTAGCGATTTTTATTTTAGGCTCCAAGTTCCCAACTTACGGCTCTAAGTTCCCGACTTACGGTTCCAAGTTCCCTATTTTTGGCTCCAAGTTCTAGCTCCAAGTTCCCAAGGCTCCATCGACCCTAAATCTGAATGATTACAGTGTCAAATTTGAAAGTAAGATCACTTTTACGCTATCGCTTTCTCAGGACACACTCGCTTTAGAAACGCTTCTGTATTCCTAAAATATCAAAAATAGTTGAAAAATCAAACCTAGCTGACATCGATAGTATTAAATTTTACTATACTGTATAACACATAAAACACATTTGAATAATTTTCGTATATTTTGTAAAAAGACGGAGATAACCGTACAATTTTAATTTATCTGCTTATTGTGGCTCCTTAAAAACTTACCGAGGTCACCCAGATATAATTCAACTATAGATGCATTTCGATTAAATAAGTTCTAAAATTGTCACATTTTTGTGCTTAAAATGAAGTAAATAAGCAGCATATGCGAAACTAGGGTTTCATGGTTTTATTTTAAAAAACAACTAAGCAAATATAGTTTACAGTTTAGCTTAAATATAACTTGACATATTTTAAATGATTTATTTATTAACAAACAATCATCTGTGAAATCTACATTTTGTGACAGGAGGAAAACAATTCAAAATTAAAAAACTATTTAGTCATTTTAATTAAAGAAACTATGCTATTGAACCCAAAACATGGTTTGTCATACCTTGTGCCATCATGATTTTTTTTAAACTAAACTGCTTAATTTTACAATTATTTTTGAAAAAATTTAGTTTAATTAACATTTTTTATATCAGTCAATTCAGAAAAAAATTATATTATTAATACAATATTTTAAAACAAAAAACCTTAATCCAATGTAGTAAGAATTGTTTCAAATTTGAGAAGTTTATCGGTCTCTTTCTAAAATCTTAATTCGGACCAGCTTAGATACTGCGGGGAGTCGTTTAGGGACAGATCGAATTTCCTCGAATCGGACAGATATTTCATTTTCTGCGCCTTAATCAATCTGCGAAGTCGGGGACTCTCAATGAGCTAAATGCAATCGGCGAAAATAACCTTTAGTTGAATTTTTTATTAGCGACTCGTTTAGTTTTTTTTCGTCTCGTGTAGATTTATTTTTTCGTCAGCTTAGGCCAATTGAAATTAGCGTTTTTACACTGCTCCGAGGTTTCTTAAATCTACCAACAGTTCCAGTTTGGTTTACTGTTAATTGTTACATGTGTTTTTTAAAGTTTTAGGTTTTTTCTAGGTTTTTTTTTTAATTTGTGCCTATTAATTAACAGCTACTCAAACTGCCAAATGTTTATTACAAGCAGCAAAAGAGAATAATTTTAAAAATTTAAAGCTAAAAATATAATTTAAATCTATAGATTAGTTTCTAAAGGTTGTGAAGATTTTTTATAACTTAAACAACGCTATGTAATAAGCGCTGACACGTTTACTATAGTCAGGATTTCTACCATGAATTTAATTAATTTTGTTTCTTTCAAAATCACTAACAGAAAAATTTAAAAAAAAAGAATAAATTCCGATTTTTTTCGCGCAAAGGAATTTAATCATATCACGTATTTTTGTGGATCTTAGCTTAAAAAAACAAAACAAAACATACTTTACGGCTGCTTAGCCCACATGTATTTTACCCATAAAAGTTTCAAAATAAATTATGTTAAACAATAAAATAATTAAGTTTATTTTATTAGCGGAGGAATTATGTTTTGTTGTATTGTCTTGAAAAGAATGGCTCACTGGATTTATTAACTAGTGTTTATAAACTAGTTCTGAATAAGGGTTTCTTAGTTAAGAAGAGGGTAAAATGACAACCAGCGCCAATCATATGAAGGAAAAAAATTAAGAAACAGCGAGCGAATTGTATATTTTACGGTTTCAAATATTGCTGCTACTTGCGGGCTTAATTTCCATTTTTTTAATGTTTCAATTAGAGAAATTACATAGATTTTACTAGTGTTATGATTGTAAAACTATGTTTAAAACTAAAAAAAAAAACAATTTCATAAAAGTCCATTCTAAACTTTTAAATGGAAGCATTTTCCATTAATGTAACAGTAATGCAGTGCGGCTAACCGGTGTACTTCCTGAACATATTCTGTTGCAATATTACAAATCCATAAATTTTGGATGTACTTACTATGTTATCCCACAGAAATTAATGAAATATATGTTGTCGAATAAAAAAAACAAACATAATAAAATTAAGTTATGTTTTCCTGGCGGCATTTAAAGAGAGTATGCCTAAAAAACTTTTTAAAGTACGAGCCCCTAATGATTACCAAAGCAAAGATACAAAAGTCCATCACAGTAAAAAATTTACCCCTTCTTACAAAAAACAAGGCCGTAATGATGAAATATACAGTATAGTGCAGCAAAATTTCAATCGAATAACATGCAGATCAGTTAAAAAAGGAATTTATTTGTTTGGCTTAGATTTTGAGTGACAGTCAAAAAAGTCAAAAAAAAAAAATCAACACATGAACACTATTTCAATTTTTCTGTTCAGTAGGATGCCAAACCAATTTTTTCAAAGAGGAGAACAGGTATTTATTTTTACATGAGCTTGGGGCCGATACATTTATGATTTTAGATGCCCACATTTAAGACAAATTTTAAATTTAGAAGCCAAAAGCCTTTTACATACTTCATCCAAAGCGTTTACAGAACAAAATCAAAAAGCTCGATTTTTGGTAATATTATGGCGTCTTTTAAATTTTTTGAATAATTTTTTTCTTAAATCAATCAAAACATTAAAAATGATAAAAAACGGTTTAAGTTTTTTTTTTAAATCAAGTATTTGGCTTTTGTTTGTTGTTTACTAAATGTATGGTTGAGCGGACTTTGGAAGAATGGCGATTTTGCGACTATAAAAACATGCTGTGAACATGATTCTTTTAATTGTGAATGTGTTAGACAATATTTTATATTATTCTGTGTAAACAAATTCCCATAGTGAATTTTTTTTGCTGTTCTATTTTTATTTATTTTTTAAGGCTGGCTTATTCTTTTTTAATTTTTTTATTAAAAAAGTAAGTTTTAAACTGAAAGCATTTAAGTTTAACTTACAGATTAATGTAACTTTTATGGTTAAATTGTCCCACATTTAGCACAGCTTCCGCACCAGCCATGAGTAAAATACTTACAGTGGCAAAAAATTGGGATGATTAATTTTTTACGCAAATGTAGCTGTTTTTTCGCTAGTTGGCTTTTGCGTCAAAGAACGCATTTCCTGCAGTATTTAAAATTTTGGGAAAACATATATTAAAATATTTATATTAAAAACACCGCTTTTTGCTCTAAAACACCCATAAATGAAAAAACTTGTTGACGTTCTTATGCAACTGAGTAATTAAAGGAGTCCAACAGCTTCAAAATTTAAAGTAAATTGTCCTTAACTTTGTTCAAAAATGATTAAAACTGACGACAAAACGTTCACTGTAAAAAGTTATACACTTAAAGTTTGTTCATATGCCCGCTTAATGCTTTGGACACTTGATGTTCCTGGAATGTTAGCAGCACACCAAGACAAGTGATAAATCAAATGTGCACCATTTTTTCTTAGGAATCGAAACGTTTTTGGGGGTGACCTCTCGGGGCTAGTGGAGGGGCAAAAAAGGGCGCATCTTAATTTTAAAATTTTTTTTCGAAATCACAAAAAATTTATTACACAAGACGTTTTTTGATATATTGCTTGTGTAGAAAACCCCAATATTAAGTTTACTATGA
Source organism: Microlaimidae sp. YZB2_3 (assembly GCA_030248175.1). NCBI lineage: Eukaryota > Metazoa > Nematoda > Chromadorea > Desmodorida > Microlaimidae > Microlaimidae sp. YZB2_3. The sequence goes on from JASAMX010012887.1 coordinate 17,661, forward strand.
GCTGTCAAACACGTCGGATTTAAAATTCTGCCATGCTCCAAACCCGCTCTTACCGCAGCAAATCTTTAAATTTAAAAGTTGTGCGAAAAAACAAACTTTAGAAGATTACCTCCAAATTTTTCCGATTTTTTTCGATTTAAAATATTAAAAAGTAGTCCAATCAACTCCATAAAACTTTAGAAGATTACCTTCAAAATTTTTCGATTTATTTCGATTTAAAATATTAAAAAGTAGTCCAATAAACTCCATAAAAACGCAAAATAATTTTTGTTGAAGTTCGCAATTTTTTTAAAGCCATAATTTTTTTTTCATACTTTATAATTATAGTTTTTATTGGCTCTTCCACTAAATATGACAAAGTTTACGTAAGACCGTCTCTGACTGAGGAACAGAGAGTCTGTCAAAAGTAGTTACTTGGCAAACTTCGAGAGCTAAGAGAGCAAAACAAAAAGGTTTCACTTCGGTATTCTGCTGATGGTGATCCCTTTTTGTTCGACATCACTCTCAAGGCTCCTCTAAAGGTTTCAAAATAAGATATTTCGCGACTTAATTACCATTATAATAAACTAAAACTTATACCTACTATAAATGAATGCAAGAAGCCTTGCTACCTCCTTAGACGAGCTTGATGTTCTGATTTCAGGAGATAGCCTTATCTATGTTGATGTTGATATCTGCTTTATTTGTGAAACATGGCTCACTGAAACAACTTCTAATGCAATGATCATCAAAAATAGAGAATTTAATGTTTATCGAATGAATCGAAGGCAGCGGCGTGGAGGTGGAGTAGTTCTATTAACTAAAAACATTTTTAGAGTAGTTGAAGTTGAAATGGAGGAAAAATATGATACAATAGAACTATAGCGGTTGACATTCTTCTACAGAAGTCATCTAAACTGAGAGTCATTGGTATTTATAGAGAACCTAGTACTAGAAAAAAGACAATCTAATATTTGAGCCAATTAAGAATTTAACAAAAAACTTTGTAGGAACCATCGTTTTAACTAGAGAGTTCAATCTGCCAGGGATAGATTGGTCTTCAGATAAAATAACTTTAAACACTCAAAATAAAAATAATTGGTTTAAGTCTCTTGAGCTAGGTATGTATCAGCTTGTTTGACAACCAACTCGTGAGAATAATTATCTGGATCTTTTATTTACATACGATAGAGAAATTTTTAATAATGTCACTGTTGCGCCCAGTTTTTCACAATCAGACCATGACACTATTTTATCTGAAATTAATCTTAAAATATTTGACAGTCCTAAAAATAAGATTTAAAACTACATACCTGATTTTTTAAAAGCAGATTATGATATGCTAAGTTTGTACTTATCTACAATCAACTGGAAAATTTTATTTGAGGAATCTGGCACAGTAGAAAATGCATGGCAGAGATTCAAGGATATTTTGTTGTTAGGAATCAATAGATATGTCCCTGATAAAAAATTATTTACAAACAAGAAAAAAATTTTACAATATCCAATACATATAAGAAAACTACAAAATTAAAAGAAAAACTTTGGCATAAGCGTAATATTGATGAAAAATCAAAATCAGAGTACAAAAAAATTTGCAAAGTATACAAAAAAAGTTAGAGATTTTAACACTAATAAAGAAACAAAAATTTTAAATTCAGGGGATTTTAACAATTTTTATAAATTTGTTAATAGTTAAATTAAAACAAAACAAACTATCCCACCAATTAAAAAAGACGATGGGACTTTTGTAACTGAAGAGTTTGAAAAAGTAGAACTTTTTGATAATTATTTTGCTTCCGTTTTTACTGATGATGATCATACTTTACCAAATTTTAATCCACCAAATATTGGGAAGTTGGACAAAATGTATTTACCAAAAAAAAGATATTTAAAGCCCTAAAGAAGCTCTCAAACAAATTGTTTCGAACACCTGACTGTTTTCCTGCTTACTTTTTAAAACGCTTGGCTAAAGTTATTGCTGAACTTTTGGCAATAATCTTTCAGATGTCCTTTGATTTTGGAGAATTACCACTTGATTGGAAAATAGCTTTATTAAACTTACTGTTTAAAAAAGGCACCAAAAGCATAAAAGAAAATTATCGTCCAATTTCACTTACATTTTTTTCTTGTAAACTAATGGAACAGCTTGTCAAAGAAGAACTTCTTGTATTTTTCTATATCATTTTGTCAAGGTTTCAACATGGTTTTAAGGCAAAAATTTCTACAATAAAACAGCTGTTGGAAACTTTTAATGAGTGGACGCAGGCAATAAAAGATAAACTTCTAATTGATGTCATTTACCTGGATTTTGCCAAGGCCTTTGACACCGTGTCACATCAAAAATTGTAATATAAGCTAGAAAAATATGGTGTTTCTGGTAAATTTTAAAAAATGGATAAACGATTTTTTAGTTGGGCGGGATATTAAAGTTGTAATTAATGACTCAGTATCAAAATCATTTCTGTAAAAAGTTCAGTTCCTCAGTGTTCTGTTTTGGGTCCATTTTTTATTTATATTAATAATGTTGTTGATTGTGTTAAATACTCACAAATTAAACTCTTTGCAGATGATATAAAGTTGTGGCAAAATCTTCATCTAAAGATTACCACATTCAAACCTTAAGACTTCAAAAAGATTTAGATAGAATATACAGCTAGTCACAAGACTGGCAATTGCAATTATCTGATCACAAATGTGAAGTTCTTAATATTCAAAACATAGCAAAGAGTTAATTTGTAAATATAAGTTTTGTAATAATGTACTTGCAACTACAGAATTGGTGCGTGACATAGGTGTTTATCTCATGATATGAAATTCTCTAAACACTGTGAAATCACAGCAAAAAAAGCAATGAGAGTGACATCACTATTTTTTAGAACATTCAATTTAAACTCTAGAAATAATCTCCTCAGAGCGTATAAGTCCTATGTTAGACCAATTCTGGAGTACGCTAGTGCAGTTTGGAACCCTTATTTACAAAAGGATATAAACATTTTGGAAAAAGTGCAACAAAATTTCACTATGAGGTTGTTTTATAAATGCAAGTTGTTACCTGTTGGTTATGAACAAAAACTGGATTACCTAGGTTTAAAAAGACTAAAGGACCAAAGACACAAAACTGATTTATATGAGTGCTTTAAAATTATACATAGCTTAAACAATTTGCAAGTCAACGATTTTTTTAAGTTTAACCTACAGCCCACCCGTGGTCATCCCTTTAGATTGGCAGTTGAAGATAGCCCAATTAATGGAAGGAAATTTTTTTTGCAAATAGGGTGGTTATATATTGGAACAATCTACTCCCATCTCAAGTAACTGTCGATTCTTTGGATGCATTCAGGAAAAGTTTTAAAACTGACTTAAATAAGCGCTTTTTTTTGAGCCTTTAAAGTCATTTCAGATACCTATGTTCATTTATATTTTGTTAGAATTGTATGTAGTTTATGTTGGCGGCGATTAAGTCGCAGATTTGATGTTGTTGATGAAAAAAATAAAGAAAAGAAAAAAAGAAAAAGAAAAAAAGAAAAGAATAATGAAATGATGAAACAGTAGAATTAAACTATGCATAGACTATGCGTAGTAAAATATTAATTCTGTTATCTGATCATTAAAAAAAATTAAAATGACGCAATTAAGAAAAAATTTTGGGAATTTAAACATTTTTACTCAAAAAAGCAATATTTAATGAATCTTTGATTTTTCGTGGTTTCAGGAAAAAAAATTTAAACCAGGGGCCTATTTCATAAAGAAGTTTGTAAATTTGCATTTTACAAAACTCCGCCCATTTTTTGTAAATTACATGATAGGGGATATACGACACGACGAATTTTGATCGTTTGGCGGAGATGAAATGACGTGGTTTCGACCAATCAGCGTAGAGCATTGCGCGCAGATGCTCCCCCTGGATTACAAGTCGAAAATCCTTTATCGTGTATTTTACAAAAAATAGGGGGATATTTGTAAAATGAGAATTTACAAAGGTTTTTATGAAACAGGCCCCAGGGTGCGCACTTTTTCTTGCTCCCTTCCAGCACCTCTGGTGGGTTACTCCTCAAAAATATTTTTAGTTCCCAGGAAAGGTGTATCACTTGTGTTGGCGCTGCCAACACTTCAGGAGCATCAAGCGTCCAAAGCATTAAGCGATCATATGAACAAATTTTGAATGAAAAAAACGCAAAAGCTGGCCGCATTCAAACCACCATAAAAATATTACCGTTATAATCGCGCTTAAATTTTCGGGAAAAATTCGGAAAAGTATGTTTAGACAGCATACAAAACGGCTTAGTTTTCCTATCTTTTACTAATAAAAAGTTTTGCTTTTTTGCGGGCCAAATTTTTTACCGCATTGGCTGTAGTGATGGCGTCATTGATCAATATCACTTTTTTAGTTTTTACTGACAGTAAAATATATAAGCTATATATTGATATAATTGTAGTAATTTGTTTTGCCGTTTTTTGAGAATAACGTTTTAACATTCAAGTTTTGTCGCCAGTTTCAATCATTTTTGAGCAGACTTTATAAAAAAATAAAAATTCATTAATAATAGTAACAATGAATTAAAATAGGTTATATTTTTATTATTTCACATCAAATTTGTTAAAGTTTTGTGTATTTCGCAAAATTATTCTAGGTTTAGAAACGAAGAAATAGTAGCACAGTTTTAATTAGCCACTTTATCTGTCCCATATGGACCTTTTCTTGGGTCAGCAAGAGAAAACGCACGCACACATAGGACTTACGCATTCTAATGGAGCAAAATTTTTAATTTATTTTTATTAGGGCATTATAATAATCAAGCAGCGTCAAATTTTAATTTTAAATTTGGGCGGAACCAATTTCATAATCTGGAAATTTTATTTCGGAAAAGGATTTTGATTGCTTATATTCATATTTTGATTGGAATGTAAGTGATAAGCGGTAACGAGGAAGCTGTTGCAAATTGATAAGTTGGAATTCTTTTGACACTTGGATTGAATCAGTTTGCTTAACATTTTTTGTTAGATTTTTTTTCTTACGAGCTTGGTGCTTTGCTAGTAATTTTGTATTTTAATTGTAAACACCATAATATTTTAACGGTTTTAATTTTAAGAAAGTATCTACAAAACAAAAAATGATAATAATTTTCCGATAATTTTATATTGTTGGCTAACTAAATTGTAACCTTAGATGTTTTTTTTTTTGAATTTATATCAAATTGCTGTTTTAATACTGTAACATACATAGTATAATATACGTTAAGATTTTAAATATAAAAAATACTCTATTAATAACTTTCAAAAAAATCCGCAAAATTCAGGAAAGTTGTTTTATCGTAGGAGAAAATACGGAAAACGCCGACAATATCATATGGAGGCATTCAATATCTTTTGTGCAGATACTGTAAAGTTTTACGGTGAATGAATTGCTGAGTTTTGTAAATTATAAAATTCACGTTGCTTATATATCCGGTGTTTTGTCACTTGAAATAATTTTTTCACGTAAATTATAATAATAATAATATTAATTAATTCATTATTCACACGTTATTTTGTATGAAGTACAAGAGCTAAAAAATTAATATTTAAGTTATATTTTTTAATTGCGACTGTTATTTTTTAGCAGTTTAAACAAAACAATTAAAACAAATTTCAAAAAAAAAATCTTTTGCAAATATTTGAGATCATCTGAAATTTTTTCATGATTTTTTAAAATAGATATTTTAACAGATCAGCCTTCCAATCATTATACCCAGGCTAAAATGGTATTAAATTTTCTAATTATTCTGCACGTTTTGTCATTTTAGTAGGATGCATTATGTTTTCAAAACGTCTAACCTAAAAGTGTATTTTATCATTACTAATTTATTTTGCCTTACAAAAAGATTAAAAAGCTACCGACTATTGTTTATTTTTTATGCTTAAAAGGGTTTTAAGTGTTACAAATAAAATTACTATTGCAGCTTGAGCTTATTTTTTACTTCTAAGCCATTATTGAGGAAAAATGATTTTAATTACAAAATTTTGTTGGTATTTTTCCGAATCTTTTATAATGCTTTGTATTTTTTTATTAAAGTTATCTTGCAAACAATATTAAAGTGCCCAGAGTCAAGCCATTGCATAGTTTTTCTAAGCCAAGCATATACAAATGTTCTAAAAATTAATTGCAGTAGTATTGAAAATTTACTAAGATTTTGTTTTTCACTGAAAATTAAGTAACAGATTATTGTTGCGTGTTATTGTTTGCCTTATTGTTTTTTCATTAAGTGGATAAACTTAATTCATTCTCAAAAGCAAAAAAATCTAAACGATGCTAATAATGCTAATATGTATTTTAGTCTGAAGATCCGCATAGTTTTAATATTTTTTAATCTATATATTTTTTTAAATAAAATCTTTCTTAGTTGGCAATCGTATAGTGCTGGAGAAAAATTGTTCCGTCTCTACGTAAACTGCATAATTTTATCAAATTTCCCTGGCGGTTCCCGCTGCTGCTGATAATAGAAGCTGAAAATACAACATTTATGTCAAGCACCTAAAAAAATCTAATGCCACTTTTATGGTCCTTTTACTTGAATTTTCACTCATATCATGTACCTTCAAAACCACGTGTGTTTCACTAACTGTTGCTTTCATTACGCAAAAATAGTCTTATAAAAACTCTAAAGTATACTTTGCAAGTTTTAAATCGTGAGCCTTAATTTTGTATGTTATCATTTCGGTTTTATAATGAATTTAAAATTCATATTAAATAGTTTTAGACATACAGATTTTTTGGAATTGGAATCAATTATCACTGTACATTTAGTTGTTGATTTCGTAAAAACATAAAAAATAGTGATTTTTTGTTATTTAAGTTTTTATTTTCGACACAGGGCGACGCCTCGATATAAAAACTCTAAAGATTTAATAATGCGGATAATTATCTGGAAACAAAAAAAAGCTAAAGAAATAAAGATTTTTCTTCTTACTTTTTTCTTTTTTAGTTGAGTGTGTAGTTTTTTAGAATTTTTTAAAAAACTTTTTTGTTTTTATATTTAGTGCTTGTTTTTTCTACAAAAACTGTTGCTGATAGGCATAGAAACATATAAAAATATTAGCAAACAAATTTATTAAAAATATTGTTCATAAAATTATACAAATCTTTGTTTAATAAAACCTGCCTAATTTTTTCTGATTTTTTTAAATATTAATAAGTTGTGTTAGTTGTTGTTGAAATAACAGGAGCAAAGTCTTTTTAAATAAAACCTTTTTTTTAAATAAAGCAAAGTTTTTTTAAATAAAGTCTTCTTAGCTTTCAACTGTACTATAATTCAAATTTATTCCGACCATGTGAGAGTAATTTATCGCCAAATTGCTTCCAATTTACGTAATGATTTAGTGTCTCCATGTGATTTATTCATTTTTTAATAGAAAAAGACAAGAGTGAACCTAAATAATTATGTTGTTTTTTTGGAATTTATTTTCCGATTTTCATCAATAAACGCAACAGATAAAGCACCAAACAAACAGTTTTTATACGTTTGTAATTTTCTTCCACTCATAGATTATATTGGTTTTTTTTTTTTAAAAACAGCTTAATAAAAATAAAAATAACAAACAAATTTAAACTAAAGCTCAAGTTTTCACTTTTAACTTTAGATATTTCATTTTTTTAGCGTAAATAAGCGTCAGTCCGATGTTGTTTCGTGTTAGTTTGCTTTTTTCTGGTATTCTATATACAATAATTACATGACAAAAATTCTTGAATAAATTCTATAATATAATAAATAATCTAGAGCAGAAAATTAATGACCTTTTAAATTGTTAATGCAGATTTTTACTGCAAAAGTAATGTAAAATTAGTATTATTATTTTTGTAAAAGGTAGTGTGGCTTTAAACATATAATTTACAGTGTAAATTTGTGACCTTAAGTTAAGAAGAGGGAAACAGTAAACTGCCTAAACTCGGCCAGAGAGCCAAGTATTGTCCTCTTACATTTAAAATTATAGTACTTTCAAAAATATATAATACTATATAATATTAAGGAAAAATATGGCACTCAGTCTCAGAAGCAAAACGATTTGGTGCCATTTTTTGAGCGCTGCGATTAATTGTTGTTCACATAAAATGGCAAAACAACTGCTCTTATTGAGTCATGTGTCGTCTAAATGGGCACTGCTCAAAATGTAGCAGTGTTTTTGTGCATATCCTTGCATGCTAACTCAAACGCACTGCATTTTAAAGCACACTGTACTTTTTTAGCAATCTTATGTGCATATATGCGCATATAGACTAGTTCGGAATAAGGGTTTTTTAGTGTTAGGAAGAGGGTACAATAACTACTAGCGCCAATCATATGTAGAGGGAAAATTGAGAAACAGCGAGCGACTAGTACATTTTACGGTTTAAAATATTTCAAATATTTATTGGTTCAAAATCTCGACCCCTTCTCTTCAAAATTTCTTAAATACTTTTTAAATATTGCGAAAGCAAAAACAGTTTTTGGGGATTTTTAGTTTTTTGCCGCTTCGTAGGGACGGCGCTGCTGGCGCGCTTGATTCCCTGTTTTTTAATGTTTCAATTACAGAAAATGTTTAATTTAAAAGTTTGGAATGGACTTTTTAAAATTAATTTTTAAATTTTTAATAGTTTTACAAGTAAAACATTAAAAAAACCTATGTAGGTTTAAAATTAGTTTAAAAGCACAAATTTCATCTTTATTTTTACTAATTCAAAATCACTGTTCAGGAAAATACTATTTTAGTGGTGATTTCAAACTATTGTGACGTTTAATAAAAAAACAAAAATTTATTTAGCACAAACTGATATATTACAGCACTTCAACGTAGTGAAACATATCATCGTCTAGCAATTTTTATGAAGTATAAGTTTAAAAATAAGAAAGTAAGAAAGCTAAGGTTTTTTCAAATTTTATTTTTTTCTTCTTGTACCCTCCCTTGTAGAGTAAAAGACGCTTATTCCGAACTAGTCTATACTGCACATAAAATGGCACAACCGCGGGAAACAAAAAAAATAAACCCACTAAAATACTACTACTTAGTGCAAAAATAAAATCCAATGCAAAACACAAAAAGATCTATTTATGTATTACATTGGATTTTATTTTTGTATGTTTATACTAAAAGTTTGTATTTTGCGTACAGTGTGCAAACTATGTAAGTAGTGATTTTTAGTGGGTTTATTTTTTTGTTTCCCGTATATGCGCATAAGATTGCGAAAAAAATGCAGTGTGCTTTAAAATGCAGTGCGTTCCGGTTAGCATGCTAGGATATGCGCAAAAACACTGCTACATTTTGAGTAGTGCTCATTTACAAGACACATGCCTCTATAAGAACAGTTGTTTTGCCACTTTGTGCGCACAACAATTAATAGCACTGCTCAAAAAATGGCACCAAATCGTTTTGCTTCTGAGACTGAGTGACATATTTTTCCTTAATATAGCATATATTATTATATATTTTTGGTACTTTTATGTTTTTATCTCTCGAATTTTATGGAATAGTTTTAAAATAAATAGTTAAAATTTTATTGTAGTATTTTTTAAACAAAAACATTTCAACACGAATAAAAAATGCTTTTTCTACTGTTTGACAAACAATGCAATACCGCCTAGACCTACACTAGGACACATTCTTCCTTTTTTTGGGTGCTTTAAGCTATGGTTCGAAACAATAATTCTAAATTATTGCCACAAAAAAATCTGCTTTTGTGTAAAAACTTTCTCTTAATGTTTTCTCTAACGGATATATATATATATATATATATATATATATATATATATATATATATATATATATATATATATATATATATATATTTGTTTTACCAATTGAAATGTGTGATTCTTTCTGGTAAAAATTTAAACTCTGATTTCATTTTTTCAAATTACTTTTTTGAAGTACCATTAAAGCTGAAAACTAAAATATATTTTTCATTGATAGAAAAATAGTATTGTTGAGAAATTAATGACTCAATTTTATGTGATGCTAATATTTTTTAAAGTTGTATATAAATTTTAAAAAACAACACAAAACGTTAATAAAAACCGTAGCGACTAGATGAATAGCAGGAATGCTAAGCTTAACCGACATTCATTGCAAAGGTTGCGTCGCAACTTTATTCATCTATTTTTAAGCATAACTAACTTTAAAAAAACACTCAACCTATTTAAAAAAAACATTGCCATAATTCAAAATGGGATCGTTTAGAAAATTGATCTTACCTTTTTAATTTGTCCATACGAGAAAGATGGCGTTCATTCAGAAATTCAATCAAAGTGTATTTTATTTTCTCTTAGAATCTATTTTTTAATATACATTTGTGTTTACAATTATACAATATAGAAACAGTTGAAAAAATAATAATAATAATAATAAAAACAAATAAAACTATTCAATTTTATAAAATACATTTTAAGACTCCTCTTGTATTGCGACAACAATAAATTCATAAAAGACACGAAGTACCCTCATTTTTATTGTATTAAAAACTCACGAAATAACAAGAATGGTATGGTTTACTAGAGGTTTTAAACAAGCGTTTTTGACTGTAGGCATGAAGATACACGATTAAAATTTTTTTAAGTTGCAGTTTTATTAGTTCTTTAGTTTACCTTACACTCCCGCAAGTTAGGAACTTAGAACCGAAAGTAACAATCACTAAAACCTATACCTAAGCCTAAGCGAAGCCTAAATCTAAGCCCAAACCATTTTTTATGATTCCAAGTTTCTAAAAATTTGTTTTGGCTCCAAATTTCTTACTTACGGTCTAAAGACTCCATACCTATCAGTTTATGCCAAAAAAAATTTTTTTTCAATAAAGCATTACAATAATTAGAAATCATCATAATATTTTTGTAAACAATGTTGTCAAATTAACATAAAGAAAGTTAAGATTTGTTATTTTGAAACTACAAACATTTAAAATTTAAAGTTTCACCTCAAAACATATGTATTCCAAACTTTTTTAGCAAAAACTGGAAACATTTTTCAGTGAATAAAAGTTTATGGGAAACCAAACACGTTACCCAAAGTGGGAAACCAAACACAGCGCTGTAACAACAAAGCGGCAATATTTGAAACCGTAAAATGTACTAGTCGTTCGTTTTTTTCTCAATTTTTTCCCTACATATGTTTGGTGCTCTTTGCCATTGTTCAATAATTAATTACAGTGTACCATTTTCGTAGAATAAAAAAGCCTTATTCAGAACATATTAGGAAAAAAACAAACAGTTAATAAAACTGTGTGAAATAATTTCTAAAGAATAGTGTTCATATTCAGGAAACTTTTCAATCAACTGATTTTGTGTACGCCAGCATACATTTTATTTCACTTTAGCTAAATTATTAGTTGGTTTCCGCACCCCGTGAACAATTCAATGGACAACTTTACAGGAATTAATCTCCTAGAAAGCAATTCGCTAAACAGGACCAATGACTGTGATTACTATATCATAGGCATTGGCAAATCAACATATATTGGACCACCCTGCAGCAGATGCTGATTTCTTGGATCGAAATAAAATGAATCCGAATTCGTTCAGTCTAACTGGCGGTTTTTTTTTACAATATACTTTACACAGGAACAAAATTAATCCTTCGCCAGTTGTGAATAAGTGAACAACAGGAAAAAGATACTGATTTGTAAGGTACGTAAATATTTTGGGCTGATGATAATGTTAACCTGTTTAATATAAAAATATAGCGTTTGCGCTGCATATTGGAACGAATTCATGGTGTGAATTTCTGTCCTATACTGCCATAACGGATTTTTTACGTAGCTTTTTGTAGATCTTTTAACCCTTCATACAATCAAACCAAAATAAATAACGAAGAATAAAACTTATATGTCTAAGAATAAAATAAGCACGACTTAGACGTTAGTATAAATTATTATTGCAATAAAACTGACACCGGTTTTGGTTACGAACGTTAACTATTCACTAGTACAAAATCAGATGTGTAATAGATTCAAGGAATTTAAAAATAATAGTATTTTAAATGTCTCAAAATTGTTAGGATAAATGTTACGAAATTAGGTTTTAAATAACATTCTTTCAATCAAAAAATAATCCAATGTATACAAATTAGTGAAATATATTTTCTATATTTTAAACTGAAAGCCAAACGCCTTAGCTATACACTGATATAATTTTATAAGTATAAATACACAGTGTGACAGTAATTTCTTGTTAATTTACCCAATAGTTTAACAAGCCAGGCCACCTTTTAGATCATGAATTTAAATGTCAATTCAAAATGAGAGTAAAATAAATAAAATTAAATATTTTTAAATTTAGGGTTTTTTAAGAAGGTTCGCAATGAATGAAACCTCTGTGGTTAATTCTACATCTTATAATCCAGGACTTATCGGGTTTGTTTCAATCGTTATGATCCTGCTTAGTGCAGTTACAGTAGTTGGAAATTTTATGGTACTTATGTCTTTCTACTTGGACAAAAATATTCGACAGCCAACCAACTATTATATTTTTTCACTAGCTGTTTCAGACCTTGTCATAGGTCTAGAAGGTACACAGGCGTGTGCCAATTGGAAATTACTAGATAATTTAATTATTAAACAGAAGAATATTAATATACATAGGTGGATTTATCATTTTCACATAGTTTTCACAACACACAGATTTTTGACAAAAAATAGTCAACTTTGGCCCTAAATTTGCATTTTTGTTCCAAATAATGCAATTCGATAAATAAATGATAAAATAAGATATTTAATCTTTAATTTTACACCGTTTTTGCTAAAAACTTTAAATTGTTTTATTTTTAAATAGTCGATTCAATACTGCAAATCATCGAGGTCAGCTCGTATTTAAAAAAGTAATAATTAATAGCTGATAAACTATCATAGCTGATGTAGAAAATAGAACCGAGCTTAAAAACATAACACTTATTGCAAGTGTAGTATGAAATAAAGTTTTAAAATTATTAGTAAAACTTTGTTCTTCATGCAAGTCAGGAACTAAAAAAATAGTTTTTTACATAAGTTTATGTCTTCTCCTGGATTATTTATCTGATTTATGATTAAAAGTATTTCAATGAATTTACTGTTCTAAAATAAATTCTGGGATAAGTATTAAATAAAATTAAAAAAGTACAAAAATCACTTGGCACGCGTGTCTGAAGGATTTCCGTTTTATTCCCTGTACGTACTGCACCGTAGTTGGCCCTTAGGATATGTTTTTTGTAATATCTGGCTAGTAGTGGATTACACAGTTTGTCTGGCTTCTATTTATACAGTCTTGTGCATCACCATTGACCGTTACTGTAGTGTTAAAATTCCAGCTACGTATCGAAACTGGCGTACGAAAGACAAAACGTTGGTAATATGTGCCCTGATATGGGTTTTGCCTACGGCTCTTTTTTCCATCATGATCTTTGGCTGGGATGTTATGACTGACTATAAGGAATTAAGAGACGAAACATCGTGCTATGTCCAGTTTATGATGAAGAAAATAGTCAATATGTCCATGTATATCGGATAGTAAGTGTTTTTTTTAATATTTACGTAATAAAAAATAATTAAATCAAAGTGAAATTTTAAATTTAAATACATATTCCTATGAAACTATAACTCGGTCAAGATGTGACCAAAGGAGAAATTAAACATGTGATACATATGTTTTAACTTACTCTTATTTAGAATTGGTTTGGAATATGTTGTATTTTAAATATTTTACGCCGCTTCAAAATATAACAGTAAAAAGCAAACCCATTTGGCCTGTGCCTTAATAACTTGTCATAAATTTATTAAAAATAAAAATCGATTGTTTTACTTTAGCTACTGGCTAACTTTGGTGGTGATGGTAGTGCTGTATGTAGGAATCTACAGGACTGCGAAGAATCTTCAAATAAAGTCTGAGGCCAAACATAAGCGATTGGCTAATCTTGCCCAGATGAATGCTGGCGCCGCGGGGAATCCTGGGAGCGGTATGGGTGGGAGCCCACCGCTGGAAAAAAAGAACTACGAAAAGCAAAATTCAAAGTCTGGCGAACACAAAAACCGTCTGGGAGTGGATCGTACAGTTTCAGAAGCCAGCAGTAGTGTTCATTCATCAGATGAAGAGACGTCTTCCAAAAACAACAGTGGCACTGTTCAGGTAAATATGGTGGGAGTTTAGACAATTTTAAGATCTAGGTTCTATGGAGATGGTTAGGAGCATAAAATAAACAAAGCAGAAAATAAGAAACTTAGACCCGAAATTATAAAAACGCTAAAACCTATACATACCCAAACCTAATTCCAAATCAATTTATGATTTAGAATTTCTAATTCAAATTTTTGAGGCTTTAAGTTCCAAAATTTTCCGATTGCTCAAAGTTCTTTATCTACGATTCCAAAGAACCGTACTGAATTTTACAATTTATAAATTTAAAGTAGATTCTTAAACCTTAAACAAATTAAAATATATAAAATAAGGATATAACTAAAGAGAATACATTCTATATCAGGGTGAAATTGTAAGGGTGGTCCAGTAAGCACTCATTCTCCGAGAAAATATCATGCACAGGGGAACACCTGATATTCAATAATTAGTGGTTAAATTACCATTGAGATATATTTTTTAAATTTTTTTCGGTTTGCGCGTTTATTTTTTATTTCTTCTTGGCAAAAAACGGTGAAAGTGGGGGGGAAGTTAACTCCCCCTCCGCAATTTTGGAAAAAAAAAGTCTTTAAATTGACTTTTAACTGCTTTCAAACTTAAGTTTCAAGGTCAAAATGTGTGTTTTAATCAATAAAAAGCTGAAAAATGCAATAAAAAGGGCTTCTTGACCTAAACTTAACGTTTTTTACCTATTTTTTCTTCAAAATTAAAAAAACAATATGGGTAAAATGCACTTCAGAAAAAACGATATGGCTAAAATGTGTATTTTAACCCCCCCCCCCCTAAATCCAGGTTTACACCTCCTCTCACCGGGCCAACTTGTCCATGTATGCCATCTACTCATTTAATTTTTGACTAAAATTTTGCTAAAAAAGTTGTGCATGAAAAAATGCGCTATTTTCTGCTAGTTTTCCCGAACAGTGATTTTTAACACAATGTTAGTTTTCTGCAGGAAAGACTGCGACTTTTTCTCCATTTAGTACTGTTTTCTCCGCATTGCGATTATTTTTCTACTGCGAGGCTGGCTTAACAACAAAAAAAGTAAAGACAATTCAAGCGAAAATTTTGGGTTTACATTTCTTTAAGTTGTTTTGTTTGAAGCTAAAATGTCAAGGTTTTTTGATTTTAATGAAATAAATCGACTTTTCAACGTTTTAAAACTAAACAAACTAACTAACGATGTCTTAACTGACTATATTCAATGAAAACGGTTTTAAAACCGTTGGCAAATTTTTTTTATTCAAATAAAATGTCTTTATTTTTGTTGTGCATCCAGCCTCCGCAGTATGCAAATAAAACAATAAAAAGTGCAAAAAGTCGCCGTTTTCACTGCAAGAAAACTAACACTGTGTTAAAAATCGCTGCATGGAAAAACTAGCGCAGAAACTAGCAAAATTTCGGTCAACAATTTAGTGTGTAGTCTGACATTCTCTTGTGTTATAACATAAGACAATCTATTTGCACTGTTAACTTAGATATTGATTCATCTGTACAGAAGTGTTCACAATTTACAAAAATTGGTCAAATTTTTTAACCACTGCGCTAACTGGGCTAACATATTTTCACCGCCACTACTTATACTTGCTAAAATTAGTTTAGATTTCTTTTACCTAAATCAACATTTTTTTGGCTATTGTCATAATGATATTTTGTAAATGGCAATGACAATTTTGAAACTCCTTTATTTTTTAAAGGTAAATTTAATTGACTATTTCAATTTTTTGTGTCTTCATATTTATTAATTGTTTTAGGTACAATCTGGCTTGCGTGGTAAATTTAAGCATTTAAAAAGACGAATTAACCACAAAAATAACAGCAATAGAAGTCACTCAAGTAGAGACAGTAGCAGTAGACGGCGAAAAAAGATTGAACACAAAGAAATTCAGAAAAACATACAACCACTAAACACTATTCAAGAAAATAAAGACACTGAAAGGAGAAATAACGCTAAATATAAATTTCGAATTGCAGTGCGGCAATTGATGAAGCGCCATTCCCTGTTAGTTAGTCCCAAGACAGAAGCCCTATCTATTAGAAACCGTGCTGAGGAGGTTAGGCCAGATGGTGTTGTCAACGAAGTCAACGAACCTTTGCTACATTCTACTGAAAACAACATAGGAAACAATACCGCTATCAGTCCTGTGAACCCTCCGCTAATTAATTGCGAAGGAGTTCTTTCAGTGGAAGAGACAGAAACCCCAACGGCACCTGTTGGTTCTCCTGAGCCCACTTCTGACTTTAGTGGATTTAACTCCGCCCAAAGTTCTTTCAAACTAAACCAACAGTTGTCTCCCGGCGCCAGCAGCTATAGTAGTCACTGCAGTAGTATTCGTGAAATTAAAAAAAGTGTAACTCAGGTTCTCGAAGCTCTCGATGGAACTTTTGACCCCGTGGCCACTGCAAATCTCTTTAATTTCGACAGTCTTAGTCAGATTCGTTTTATTGATACCGAAAGCATGGCATCGTCCAATTTCATCAGTTCAGCTACCTCACCAGCGGACTTCCAGGAACTGAACGGTGGCATTTTTAGCCCCAGTCCACATGTATTGCAAAGAAGCTGCCAAAGTATTTCTGATGACAGTTACAAAACCGCCATGTCCCGCTCGTTGCCCAACTATGAAGTGCTCACTGAGTTGGAATCCTACTTTTTCCACAAAGAATCCGACAACATAGCCGAAACCCCTATGACCAGCACGGACACACAATCTGTGCAAGAATTCCGATTAGAAGACGACGATGAAACTATTGTAGAAGAATATATCCATCTGGCTGTCCCATCACCAGTAATATGCAGGAGTGTTCCAATCAGCAAAGAACGACCATCCACCCCATCCACGCTGGAAGTTCCAGAACGCCGCAGTGCCAGCATGCAAAAACAGGTTAGTTTTGACGAGGGCAGCACCACGATTCAGAAGGAAACAACCAGCCAGTCCAATCCCTGCTCTGTACTCGATCACGATTTAGTAATCGAAGCTCTACCGGAAACTCATCAACCAAATAACTCATGTTCTCCTTCCTTTCACCTTAAAGCCACAAGTGCGGAGTTAAATAAGGCCGCGTCTTCCATAAAAGCTAAGAGTCAAATTTTGGGAAAACGTGCGCAGAAATCAATTAGAAACTTTGACGGAAAGCGTTTTTTAACCATAATTAAACAAAACAAAGGAAAAACGAATAGCAAAGGAGTTAAATCCAAAACCGAAAATCGGGCAAGAAAAGCTCTCAGGACAATCACCGTGATTTTGGGGGCTTTTATTTTCTTTTGGACTCCGTTTTACGTGTTAGCGACAATTTTGCCTTTTTGTGATAAATGTGAAACTGATGATACATTTAATATAATATTTACGATCTCCTATTATATGTGCTACATGAACAGTCCCATTAATCCATTCTGTTATGCCTTAGCTAACGCTCAATTTAAAAAAACTCTTACTAGAATGTTGAAAGCAGATTGGCACAGAGTTTAGAATGGTTGTGTAGTTTTAAAGAATGAACCACTCACCTTTTAAGAAAACCCTAAATCTTTGATTAAAAAGCTTATTTAATAAGAAAACCAATAACTATGATTTAATTTTATTAGTTAAAAACTTTTGGGGTGTTGTTAAAAAAGCACTTTTTTAAAGCGGCCATTACAAGCTTTGTTTTGTTAAAAATATCAGACTGGTTTGGTGGTTACGAAAGATTTATGTAATAGTTATTCTGATAAAATTATAGTTGGAAATTTAAGAAAATGTTTAAAATTTTGGAAGTCAGTGCTTGTTTTATTGCTTAACATATTAATCGTAAAGCATATACGGTTGGTTTATAGTTTGGATATGAGGGATTAACGGTAAATTTTAAATCGTGAATTATTATATAAGATGACGGTATTTCTATGCAAATCAGGTTTATATAGTTTTAGTGTTTTACGAATTAATTTATAGTTTCAGGACAATATTTGGGTTTTGCCTAACCCTATTCAAAAATCCTATTAAAATGTTGTATTACAAAAACATAAGATTATGAAGTCAAAATTTGTTTAGTAATTTTTAAACGTGGAACCTATTTTTTACTTTCTTAGATTTAGAAAACATAAAACATTTCTGGGTTTTTCAGTTAGTTTATGGACTACTGCCAAATTATCAAAGTCATAGTAAATTAATTAATTACAATTATAAAATAATTTTTCATTTACATTTGGTTTATTTTACAAAGTAACGCCTGTGTAACCTAGAATGTAATTAATTTGATTTACGCAAGTCATAGCTTCAATAAACAATGTACCGTTCGTTTATGAGTCCACTATTTTTATGATGGTTAAAAACAAAAATTTTTTTAAACAAAATAAATAAAAATAAAATAATAATAACTTTTAAGTCCAAAAATTTTTATATAAGATTTAAAGGCCCGTTCACACTTACGCACAATGCATAATGCACGATGCATAATGCACAATGTACAATGCATTATAGTACCTGTTCACACTTACGCACAATGCATAATGCATCAAAACTCTTGTTAAATACAGTTTAAAATGCTTGTTTCATTTTTTAAAAAACGAAACATAACAAAGAATAGTGTTGCTGCAAATCCAAGTTGACAAAAAACTCTAATTAACTGATGTTGGAATAAATAATACTGAATATTAGTCAGAAAGCTAAAAAAAAAGGCAAAATACAGTTCCAAAATCCCACTTTTTTATTTATTTTACAACATTTTGTTAAACGGTAAAATATGTTTTAAATTTTCTGTATAATAAAATGCTAAGTCGTTTGTCCAAGAATATTTATTATTTGAGTCCTTTTTTAAGCAGAAGAGTTCTCAAAGTACGTACTTTGCGAAAAAAGTGCGTACAAATTTTTGAAGCGCGCTGCTTCTCGCACAAAACTTGGAACGCCGTTTCAAGTGTGATAATGCATTGTGCATCGTGCATTGTGCGTAAGTCTGAACACCTATTTTTAGAGTTTTAATGCATTGTGCATTGTGTATCGTGCATTGTTCATAAGTGTGAACGGGCCTTAAGGCAACCTAAAAAAATGAATGAGTATATGGTTTCTTGTCTTGTATAACTCGAACTTTTTTTCCATGTTTTTTGTGTTTCTAGTCATTATTTTTTGTACTTTTTTCAAATGTGCTATATGTTATAAAATATTTTATTTAATGCGTTAATCATAGCGTAAATAAAAAGTTTATAAGGCGCTAAATTTTTTATTCAAATTTATGTTATTTGTAGTTTTACGCATCCCGGCCCGGAATCGATTCAATTGGAGTGCCACTCGCAGTTAATGATGAAAGCAAACACGCTTTAATTTTTATTTACCTAAATTTTTTTAGAAAAATTTTTATAAATAGGTGAAAAAAAAACTTTGTTAGAAGTTTAATGATTTTTAAATTATAACAAAAATTAAAAGTTAATTAAATAATATATTCAATGTCAAATTGAGAATCTGACAGATTGCCAACTGTTTATTTTACAGTTAAAAAGCGTTTTAGCAAAAATTTTTTATTTAGTAGAGTGGTTCAATAAATTGACAATCTGAAACGATGTGGAAGTTAGTATAAAATAAATTCCTAAAAATTCAGTTTTAACAAAAATACATGAAAATTAATTAAATTTATTAATTAATTTTCATGTATTCTTGGTTTTAATCTTATTTAAAATATATAAATTTAACGTATTTTGGATTATTTTAACTTTAAAGGCTAGTTCATACTTATGACAAAACGTCCTGTGGCCAAAGTCCAAAGGACAAAAGTCCTTTGAACTTTGTCCAAAGGACAAATACAGCGTAAAGGCTGGTTCATACTTATGTAAAAACAAAGATAAATCGACCGGTCCTTGACTTGAACACGTTCAAACTGTTTCAATTCAACACTCACCTTCGACGAGATTTTTTGCAAAGATATGATGCAGAATCCATATTTATTTTGTCCTAGTGTCAAATCTGACCTTAAGCCTTAGCGAATTCAAAAACTTTATCATCATATTTTTTATATAAATGTGTGTTTTGGCCGAATTCGGGACGATTCACTCCCGCCAATTCGCTCCCAGACAATTCGCTCCCGGGACAATTCTCTCCTGGAACAATTCGCTCCCGGAACATATCGCTCCCGGGACGATTTGCTCCCGGGACAATTCGCTCTTGGGACAATTCGCTCTCGGGACAATTCGCTCCCTGGACAATTCGCTCCCGGGACAATTCGCTCCCGGAACAATTCGCTTCCGGGACAATTCGCTCCACGGACAATTCGTTCCTGGGGAAAATCAATTGTTGGATAAATCCTAGGAGGGACAATTCGGTCCCGGAACAATTCGCTACCAAGACAATTCGCTACCTGGACAATTCGCTCCCGGGACGATTCGCTCCCTTTACAATTCGTTCCTGGGGAAAATCAATTGTTGGATAAATCCTAGGAGGGACAATTCGCTTCCGGGACAATTCGCTCCCTGGACAATTCGCTCCCTGGACAATTCGCTCCCTGGATAATTCGCTCCCTGTACAATTCGCTCCCGGGACGATTCGCTCCCGGGACAATTCGCTCCCTGGACAATTCGCTCCCGGGACAATTCGTTCCCGGGACAATTCGCTCCCGGGACAATTCGCTCCCGGGACAATTCGCTCCCGGGACAATTCACTCCCGAGACAATTCGCTCCCGGGACAATTCGCTCCCTGGACAATTCGCTCCCAAGACAATTCGCACCCGGGACAATTCGTTCCTGGGGAAAATCAATTGTTGGATAAATCCTAGGAGGGACAATTCGCTCCCTGGACAATTCGCTCCCGGGAGTTTTCGTAAACGCAATTTTTATTAAACCTACTTTATTGGGGACAATTCGCTCCCTGGACAATTCGCTCCCTGGACATCTTACTTCTTAAAAATGCATCGCTCATCTCCTTGCTCGCAAGGTTTTTTAAGCGCAACTTGTATAAAGCCTTTTTATGGACAATTTTTTTCCAAAAAAATTAGCTTCCGCATAAATTTCAAACAAATTTTGTTAAATCGTTCTCTTTTATTTAACTGGATAACTAAAAGTTATGCTATTTGTTAATATTAGATACAGTTAGTCCGCTGTTGCCTCGCGCCATAATGTTTCACACATTTTTGGCTAAATTATATGTGAAAATCCTAAGTTTTTGTGAAAGTTATAATTTTTTTTAAATTTTGTGAATGAAGTCTTTATGTTTTACATGTTACATAAAATAATTTTTACGTGTGTCTTTAAAAGCGGCTTTGTATTGATTAATATTTTAGTTTTTTTATTATTGTTATAATTAATCTCTTTACTTTTAAAAAAATTATAATAATTATAATTACAAATACATAATAATATAAATTAATTATGATCTATTTGTGTTTTTTGAATTTCCACCGAGTTATGTACATGCATCAATTAGCCGCCGGGTTCATTCTCTGGCTCTAAAGCCCTAAGTGTTTTTTAAAATTAAACTTTGGATTTAGTGATGTTGTTACCTCTAATATCATTTAAACTTATTTGAAC
Source organism: Microlaimidae sp. YZB2_3 (assembly GCA_030248175.1). Classification (NCBI taxonomy): domain Eukaryota; kingdom Metazoa; phylum Nematoda; class Chromadorea; order Desmodorida; family Microlaimidae; species Microlaimidae sp. YZB2_3. The sequence goes on from JASAMX010012887.1 coordinate 39,223, forward strand.
TTAAAACATGCTTTAAATTAGTTTATCTGCATTTTTTGGACTATTTTTTTTATTTTTTAAGGTGTAAAAAACGTTCTCAAAACATTTTTTCACAAAATATCTAATGGCATTGCTATTTAATTCTTTATGAAGTTAGCACAAAAAAGGTGAAACTCCGAGGGTTAGTACGGAGTTGTGAAAAGCGAAAAGATTCGCAGCAAGAAGCTCGGGAGGACAAAACTAAAAAATAGTTCGTATAATAATGGAATAGAAAGGAAACGAAAAAAATGAATTCAAATCCTAAAATTTCGAAGCTGAAAAAATATCAGCCTTTCTGGAACCTGGAGTTTATTATTTTAAGTTTATTAATTTATATCCATTCATAAGATATTTTGGATTCATAAAAAACAAATTGCGTTTGCACCAAAAAAACTGTTAATGCCAAGTTTTTTAATAAATCATTGATTAATGCGAGAATTAGTGTATATTTCAATAAAATTTATTTTTTCTACCAAAACAACTCCAAAGTTAGAGACTCCGCCCTATTTTGGTAAAAATGTCATGAATAATTAAAGAGTAATAACATCAATTATTTTATCAAAAAATTTTTTAAACTAAATTTTTTTCAAAAAATATTAAAAACAAAAAAGCCCTAAATATGCAAGTAAAATAACTATAAACATATTTAGAGGTTAAATACGCTTGAAATCGCTTATTTAAGGGGCGGAGTTGCAGTTGCCTCGGTTTTTACTGCCTAGTTCAGGATCATGATATTGGCGGTGTAGGAACATCACTATTAAATGCATTCATATCATCTCATTTAATTTTAATCATAACTTTAATTAAAAATTTAAATATTAATTTTAATGTTTTTTCCTATATTTTTAACGTTGCTTATATGTCTTTTAAAGAAGTTGTTTTGGTTAGCTATATGGAATACAAAAAATTGCTAAATGGATATAATAAACATTGTTTTATAGATAACAATATAATATACAACAACTAGCATAACAGCATTTTGTTATGCTCACTTATTTTAAAGTTTAGTTTATATAATTTTACAAAACAGGTTATTTTATATAATAGAACTAAATAAATAATAAATTAAGTAGTATAATAATAAATTAATTACTCATCATTTTTACAAACAATAACTAAAAAATCATTAATTTTGTCAGAATGAATTACCGGTGGGTAGCAATGTAATCATTTATTCGAAAAAAACTTAGGAAAATTTTTGTATTAATTTATTGGCGAAATATCTTTTAGAGCAATACGCAACTGTACCCTAAAGGTTATACACAATCGAACTTAAGTACCGAAAGCATCAA